>JAANSN010000700.1:0-28961 GCA_036850665.1 Dicranocentrus wangi
AGTTGTCGAAGAGAAGAGAAACAGGCCAAAAATGTAGAGTAATCCTATGCAGTTCAGTCCTCCTAATAATAAGCTGGAAATACCCCATAATATGAGTTACTATCCAGGATGAGGTCGAAGTAGTCAAAACACGAACTAAAGCTTTAATGATAAACGTCTTCTACTTTAATAATAATTATTCTGATGCTGTTGTGAATCCACAATTGATGTGATGTGAAACTAGTAATTTACACACCAAACGTTGCTTACATGTATGTATACCTAAGTCCAACCGCCACCCTTGGTGAAATTCGGCTCTGCTCAAAGTAAGTGTCCCTTATACTTTGACCGAGCGGGCGAAGGCCCCGCCCGTGTTAGTTTTTTTATAACATTACTTTTGCTAAAAAGTACTTTGATCATTACAAATTCGCAAAATAATATTCACAACGACTTTATTCAATACTGAGCATCAGTATCAATATCAACACAGGTGTAAGGATAAATTGCATATCTCATCATCATCATATAGCATCCAACACAATCGCAGACGAATTTTTGAATTTCTCCACGTATTGTGCATGCATATATTTAGTTGAAACGATTCCTCTACTTCTACATTTGACGTCAGTGGTGAGTGCTCCCGTAATATATTTAATTATGGACAAGACAAGCAAGACCACTCATTGCCTCACTCTCAGGCAGAACACTAAAAGTGCATTGCATTGGAAGTGGAGCAAAGAGGAAACGTCTAAATCCAATTTGGAAACACGTGAAAGACAATGTGAATGAGGAGCATTATTGCAAAATTACACTCGCGGTTGGAATAGGATAGGTAAGCTTTTCACGTATTAAGAAATATATATATGAGATAATATAGGAAATATAAGATTATTGAAGTCGGGAAAGCATTTGTGTGAAGGGAAGGAAAATACCTAGCTCCAATGAGAAATCAATACGGGACGCGAACGGGAGTACTCGTGGTTAGGGGTTATATGGATGTGCGTTTAATGTCATTTTCGAGTGGTTGGCGAACCAATTGTCTGTGGTTTGCTTTTAGCTTTTGTCCTACATATTTTTGGTAGAAAAAATTCTCAACAGCTGGAATAACTTTTCCCAAGTATCTCAGAAAGTCAGAAAGATTGTAGGTGCTCGAACTATTTCGATATTAATAGCTTGAAATGTTATAAGCATTTGCTGTGAAGCGTAGTCGCATTACTTCTCGCTCAGGAAAGTGGGGATTTTCGGTTGATATAAACTGGACGTGTGGAGAAGGTATAGGAGAATCGATGTTAAGATATTATCCCGTCTTGCCTTTGAAAAAACTAGAGAACCGAAGTGGGGCTCTTTACAAATTGTTCTATTACGGGTTTCGTACGGATTAGTTACATTATTATAGTCATAATTATAACTAACTTGTAATTTATAAGTAGTAGTTAGTAGTAGTAGACAAAGCTATTGAACCATCAGAGACTGCAATCAGTAACCGCGAGATTACATGCATGACCTAACTGCATAATATTCATATTAAGGTTTTATGAAGCTTCTGTATGTCCTAATCCCAGCCTATATGTTTACAAAACTAAAACCAATATATGTAATATGCTAGTGTTGGGTAATTTTCGGGTAATTTTCATGTTTTAAAAAAGTTTACGCATTAAAGGCCTGACGCTGTCGTCATATATCTAAAATGAGTGTGTGCACTTTTCGTTGGTTTCCCATACGGATTTCTGCCGAAGTAAGTAAGTTTATTTATTTGATGTAGGATAGTAATTTGTCTTCCGTTCCATTTATAAAAAAGCGTAATGTATACCCGTAGTAGCGTTTTCCAATGTATCAAAAATAATAACAACAACCAACTTGTCAAGACGCTCCGATATTTCTTGTACACAACCCCAGCTCCTTTGATGGCGGTGATAATGGCATCATGTAAGTAGAAAGGGAAACTGGGAAAAGCTATCCAATTTCACCTTTCCAACAAACAAGCACACATTTCCTCCGATATATCAATCACTTTATCAACTATATTAATAGGCAGCTGAGCACTTTCTTGGCAGAACGTAGACATCCTGTTAAGAGGAAAGACCACGGGAAATGGATTTCGGCTTTTGCAAATAATCCTATCAAGATAAAGGAAAAATACCTAGGAGAAGGCTTCAAGTAAGTTGTATACACATCTTCCAAAATCTCCACAAAGTGTAAGTGGTTGACCAAAGCTGCCTACAACTACAACCTTTCCCCAAAAAAATAAAGTAGGAAGGACCGGAAAGGTGCATGCAATATGAATGAGATATATGGACGAATTTTCAGCTTACTTACATGTAAAATATACATGTACCACACAAACTAGCGAACTTACGTACCATAATATCTTTTTGTAAGCATAAAATGTAGTCATCGACCGGGTCTCTGTCACCGTCACCTCAAGCCTCCAACACTCCTACCACGATTCCCACTTTTACTATTTACTCTGTCTTCCTTCCTATCTTGTGTCCTCGTGTTTGACTGTTTACTGGCTTCAGTGGGTTGATCCAGTTGATTGATTCATTTCCTCCTGGATCGTACTGTTAATGCGGGCTCATTAAACTTAAGCATGCTGATCGTCTTTTTTGTCACTATTTTGTTCAAGTTGGGGAAAGCACCGGATGAAAAGAAAGTGATTTTTTCCGTCGCCCACTCTCACTTTTCTATTTACGTTTTGGCCGAGTCGGTAGTTTTCCTCGGTCACACTTACTTTGGTTCTTTGGAAGTTTCAGACAAGTGACAGTTTGCTATTTCTTTTAAATAATAGAGTTGCCGAATAAGTTATGCAACCACGTTACTTCAGTCGCACCACCATTTTATTAAACTCCGTGGTGTCTGTGTCAGTGGCAGCTCAATTTTTTCCATTAACTGATTAGTCGATAATGCGCATCACTGTCATTTTTCTGTCACTGTCACTGCCTCATATGAGCTTCGAAACGGGTTTAATGATGGCAATATGTTATGCAGCCATTCACTCCACTATACTAGCTATGTGATAACTACAAATCCACCACGCAGATTTTCGATAAGGTTTTAGTCAAATTAAATATTGGTGTGTCATCGTTTGAAACGAAATGGAATTTCCATGTGTAGAACTAGGAGTTGAGCCAAGAATTTAAAACGTGTTCACTGAGCTGAACTTACCAAAGTCTCGAGATTTTGTTTGTCTAGTCCTTCAAGATTCGCATTTCAACATGCTTCGTAGATCAAACTGCTCAAACTAATTGCCAGACTCGATAGCCTTAAAAGCCACGACTCTGCTAAGATCAGGAGCAACTAGAGATTTAATGAATTTTGGCCGCTCTGTTGGCTTTAACTGTTTTCGGATAACGGGAGCTGTTTTTTATTTATTCTATGTTGTCATTTGGAAAGATACGGTTGAGTTCACGTGATTGTCAGTGTATAAGCACTCAGCGTTTGTTAAAATCTCCATTTAGAAGAATTCACTTTCCCTGCTGGTTGCAATTTCCAAATCACTTCTGCAGATGTTCCATTAACGTCAATAACGTCCTTTCAAATTTTCAAATGTTTATCCCTTTCACTCAATAAAACTGCAGAATTGCCCGTAGATTTAACGTTTATTTGATGGACGATCCTCATGTCGACTATTGCATAAACGGTTTCCGGTGAACGGACGACTGGATTTGTCATTTGATGTTAAGCTTAAGCTTTTAGTGGGTTGGTTGTCATTCTATTTGAAAAATTCAGTTGTTGAGTACGGAAGGGTGTGTCATTTCTGTGTAATAGTAAAAAATAATTTTACTGCGAATTGGCAATTTTCACTCATACTGATGATGGGAAATGTATTTATGTATTTATTTACATACACTATTATACAACTACCTACGATATCTCACTGTCTCGTGATAAATTACTTGTTTTCCCATTCCTTCAGCCACTTCCTCCTAACTTGCCTAATATTGTATTTATGGGCATAGAGGGTGTTTGATAGTTTACGCTCAGCGGGTAATGTTGTAAAATATACACAACAGCTCGAGTTATTAATATTGCATTCGAAACATTCAGCGAGGTTATTTTGCCATGAAATCAGATTTCAACGTGAAAATTCTTTGCAGAAACGTCCTTTATATATTACCTACCTACTCGTGCGATCGTGGTACAATCTCTGTAGGAAATTGCATACAACAACTTTACTAAAAATTATAGTGGTTGCACGTTTCCAGGTTTTTTATACCATGCTCGTGGGAGAGTCATCCTTTACCTTCTACTGTATCTAGGTAGGTATATATTTGCAAATTTTTCTGGGAAGGGGCACAAAAGGAAGATTTATGCTCGCTATAAATTATTCACACGTCAAAATTTAGTATGGCTTCATGCGCATTTCACCATTCAGTCAAGACTTTTATGCTGAAAATCTTGTGTCCTACTTTCACACGGTTCTCACAAACTCTAGACAATCTTTGAATGAAAAATGCACAAGGTAGAGTGCACATAATGTGTTACGTGATTACGTGTACCATATGGTTATCACGATTTTTCTTCCACGAAGCACGATGAAATGGAAATGTGTCTGGGGGGCGAAATAAGAGTTATGGATTCACGATGATATATATCACAATTCACAATAGTATCCAATTCAAATTGTAAAGATTGTAAAGGCCACCGTATTAGGCTCAAGTACATAATGAGAAGCAATTACGCCTCTGCTCTGCAAATACTTCCTCCAGTTGGACTCTGCATGGCAAAGAAAAATGCAGTTAAAGTGGTCTTGTCTCATCAACATCACAGAATTGCGAATTGATTCGTTCCTTCGATTCTCAGAATTACATTTGCATTAGTGTGCACTATCAGTCATGAGTGTGAGGGGTGTTCGTATTGCCCGATATCTCAATCCAAACGCAACTCCAAATAGTGGCATTTCGACTTTTTTGGCATCGTATAATATGTAATGCATTTATCTCATTTAAATTCAGATCTGTGCTGTGTTTGCTTTTGCTAGTAGTGCACTCTCCTGCCTGTTCGGACAAGGTCATCCGAAACTCATTTCAAGTCGGGAAAAAAATGAAATGGATTATTTTGGTTCAAAGGTCGGTGCTTCAGCAACATTATTCTTCATGGTGTAGCACACTGTTACTACTTTTTGAGTTCCGTCCGTCTTCCAACCACTTTTGGCAGGAAGAAAGAATGAACACCATGAATTTTGGAATTGCAATCTATATAACAAATTACTCCATTTCCAATTTTAAGCTATTGTATCCACTTTTCCCTCAAGAGCCAAAAAGATTTTCGGTGTTTCGCTTAGTCTTGTGGTGGAGGTCATTTGGGGAATCTTTACAAACCGATTTACGTCTACCCAACATGAATTGCAGCGTGCCACCATTACATACATAATTTAAACGTAATCTACAACCTTAAACGATAAAACATTAACAGTAACAGTTTAAAACTTTTTCCTATTCATCTCCCCAAAAGAAGTAGGAAGCACATTATGTATTTTAGCAACAGCGCCGTGTTTTACATTATGAAAAATCCAGTACGACTAACTGGCTCCGTTAATGGCGTCTGGGAATATGGTATTTCCTTACGAAACTAAAAAGAAATGCTTCCGCTTTAATAAAAAGATCTAGCGAAAAATGGGTAACGGAGTTACAAGCAGAAAAAACTAAGCGACTGGGATTTTCTCTATTTTTGTACTTTTTATTGTATCATCTACCATCTCATGTATCGTATTTCCCTATAAAAATCCGTTGATGGTATACAGCTCATATCATATCATACATTTAATATGAATTTGGGAAGTAGGGGCGGAAAAACTTTGTAAAGGGGGAACAAGTAACTTTTCCACGACGGTTTTCCACCAGTATAACTACATCCATTGGATTTTCGAATTACAGAGCAGCGCACACACAATAAGGCTAGAAAGAGAGATTCTTGAGCCACTCAACTGATTCCGCTGAGATCCATATAAAAATGTGGTTGTAAAAAAGTTGGATTTTTAAAGCAGCACGACGACGGAGAAAGAAGTTTCTTTTCACTTTAAGACTTTTGGGAATTTTATACAAACTCGGTGCTTCCATGTTCCATTGTACATATATAAACATATGACAGGATTCACTCATGGATAGGGAACACGGATGAGGGAAAATATAGTGGTGATAATGATACAAGAATGGTTGACATACTTGGGGAAAGTATGAAAAGTCCCATTCATCCTTATCTTTGTCAGTTCTCCCCACCCGTGTATTTCCTCTCTGCCAAAACGATGTCAGGTATGCTATACTTTGTGCGGGGTTTCCTGTAGGTAGTACACGTGTACTAGATATTGTATACATTAATGATTAACTAGAAATATAAAGTGATCCCATTGTATACTCTAAATTGTTCACAAAGCCCCCATTATACTACTCGTTTTTCACGGATTGCTTTTACAAATTGAAGTGAAAAAAGTAAGTTCCTGGTGTGACACGCGTGAATGCCTTCCATATGGGATAATTGGGACCGTAGGACGCTGACGGGGCTATATATACGATTAACTTGCAATTTGTTGAAATAAAAATTAATGGGATATTTTGACAACAAGAAAGGAAAAGTCGTTGTGATATGATGCCCCATTATCGCCAGATCGCCACAGCGTCACTTTTTATGAGAAAGACTGTCCCTAAGATGTAATGGTGTCCGTCGGTCTGTTTTGCAAGATGGGTCAAAAGGGCTATACTACCTACTATTAATTCAAACACGTATGATTAGGCAGAATTGATCGGTAATACAATGTTCATTTATTTATTTTTTTTTAATTTTATTGTTTGGTCAAGGGCATCCCGCATTTTGTGATAGCATGACTAAAATCTAAAGGATGGCAATGGCAGGAAGGAATTACATTGTAGCTAAAATGTCTGACATCCGTCATATTCTGGTATTTAAAATCATGAACTCGTACTCACCAGTTGATTCATTTAAGTAATTATTATGTACTTGAAAGAACATATTAACCTCAATGAGTCTGTCTATATCCGTGTGCCATTACCTGTTAACGCTTTTTAATTCTGGCTGAAATCGTTACTACATTTTATCGCGCGCGCGACAATGGCTCGCAACCAGCAGCGACGGTTTTGAATTCTGATTCGACAAGAGCACGAAAATTCAAATTCATCGAAGTTTCTAAATGGCAACATGGGGGTTTTCATAGATATTAGTAGAAGGAGTAAAAAACGATACTCTAGGTATGTTGAAACTTCGTTTTTGCGGTACAGCACAAATTCCGTATAGGTATATGGATGCTGCATGCTGCTGCTGCTGAGCTTATGTACTGTTGTAGATTTCTGGAATGTGTGGAGCCCTTTTTAAGTGCATTTCCTATATTTAGTGCTATGCCTTTTGTACAAACTACACGAGTTTTTAGTGCTTAATAAAGTTGAGATAATGTTATATTCCGGCTAAAATTGCAGAGGTGCATACATAGGTATGTTCCATAAATATGTTTCTCAGCTACGTCCGGTCTCTTTAACCAAAGCAAACTGAACTCAATTCCTGATTATGGATTGGCGATTTAGAAAGTGGAGAATGTTTTCGTTATTATTTTCAATTGCTTGTCTGGGATTTGTTTGTGACACACTTTTGCTCAGTTTCCTGGCACTTTGCTCTAACCTCGACAAACTATTTTTTGTATCCGATTGAGGCTGTAAAGGGAACGGTTACTGCTGCTTTGCAACTTGAAATAATACCTATTGGAAAGAAGAGACACTAAAGAAGCGGAGACTTTATTCTTTGAAGTTTCCTTGTTCAAAACAAGCGATAGTAGCGATACACGTTTTAAGTAAGTCAAATTGTATTAATGCCATCTTGTCATAATAACGTAAAAAAGAAATACAGGGAATATAAAATTTTCACTATTAGAGCCCGTATGACCGCCCACTGTTTTTAAATCGATTTCGGCAAGCATATAAGCCAAAACACTCCAAGTTTCGTGTCGTGCCAACTTATTTTCAGGGCAGCTTACTAAAGGGGATGTTGTTGACATTCCTACGAAAACCTGGCTTCTTTTCACTTTCAATTCCAGTATAACACGAAGGAAAACTTTCTGGGAAAGACTCTACCGGAGACTGGAACCCGTTCTTGAATAGCAGAGCAGACATAAACATAACAGAAAATGGTTTTCTTTCTAGAGCTCAATTGCCTCAATAGACAGAGTATGGAAAAAGTTTTTAAAGGTTTCACTCAACAACTTCTCAACCTCTGGACTGGTATCGTATCAGTTAAAAGTTTGAATGAAAACTGGAGAAGCATCGGGGTGAACATGTGGTATTATGAAATGAGAAAAAGTTTAGTGAAGCCATCAGGTCAAGAAAGAAAACGGACCCCTTTCAGTCCACGTCATGGCTTTTGTTGATAATAAATCCGGAATGCCACACAAGAGGAAAGAAAAACCTTGCGTTTGGATAAAGTGGCATGTTATGCTTACGCCATGTTGAACCATGAAAAGCAACAGTTATACTGTTACATGTTATATTTTTTGCATTACGCATTCTACAAGTTTTTTTTCATGGGCAGGAAAAGCTACAAACACAAACAAACACAATTAGACCTTACGGAGTTGTTTCGACTGAAGCGAAAATAGAATGGTAGGAAGTTGGAGTGAGAAATATTTATCAGCATCTGAAGAATGTAGGTAGGTTTAACACCACCAAAATAGTAAAACTTGAACTTGTTGTTTATACTATACTACTTACACTATACTGCACTGTACCCCTTAAACCTCTAAGGTGACTTTAACAGGGAAGAGTTAGTTGCGTAGAATGTTTTTGTATTCATTATCCAGGAAAAATAACAAACCTGGTATTGGTGGGGTTTTGGACCTTATGAAGTCTTTAGAGGTTTGACTGAACAACATAACGTAGTTTGTAACTTTAGTAAATGGATCCTTTGCATGAAAGGGTACACACGTCACATTGCTATATAACTGCGTAAACGCTAGATTGATGAGACTTTTGTACTGTAGTTTCATCATGTTTAGGATAATATAATAAAAGGAGAAAGAGAAAGTAGCCTCATTGTATTTTCCTTAATACTTGATTGATTTGTTTTTTATATTGTAAAAAATTCCGACAGACACACCAAAAGAATGAGGAAAACCAGGTGAGTGGAAAAGTTTGCAAACATAAAATGTTAGTTGGTTGCTCGTGAGTGAAATCTATACAGAATGGAGCTCTGCTAGAAGTGCTGGAGTATTTCTCAAGGAAGAATTGAGAAACAAGTTGTTTTCAGAAAATATATATTAAAAATGTACTCATATTAAATTAAAATTGCAAAATATTCGAGTTCCTCCAGCTATTTTTGGACTGGGAAGTCCTATGTTATCGTCACAATTTGCATTTCGCCACATTAGAAAGCAACGTTAAGATGAACAAAACTTTCCATCTTTGTAAGTATGCATATCTGCTCGGGGAAAGTTTGCACAAATTGCAACAAGAAAGACAGAGCCGTAGAACATTCAACACAATGATGAAGGCGTATCTATATAAAGGTCTAGGTAAATATTGAGGAGTACTCTTTTCTGTGACAAATGCCCAAAGACGGCAAATTGGTCTGTTGTTAACGTACGGATACCATTGTGACATCCTCATTCGTTGTAATAGTTCACGCTGCCACATAGCCTTTGGAAAAACTGCAAACGTACGGTAAACTGAATTACCCTCCTTCGTATTAGTCTTAGAAAATTTGAGTACTTTCCTCCTATAATGCTTATCTAGTCTTTATAAGTAGTTTTTATGCGCATGTATGTTTTGATCATCGTTGATTCAACAAGATTTATTTTCCAAGTGACTGACTGCATGGAAAATGAGGGAAACATATGCCGTGTTCGAGTATATGTGTGTGCACGCAGTGAAGCGACAACACAGCTAGAAGCCTAGTTTTTTCAACTGCAACAACAAAATGAGAAAAACCGATGGTACGTTTCTCTTTCTTTCTGCCCGCTCCCATCCTCAGTTATAGTATAGAAAATAATTAAAATGACATAAAACCCTAAAAATGTCCATGTTTTTGGTTCAAGTACGTAAACGATGTGTGCCTCTTTTGTTATTTTGGTGTGTTTGGTTTTGTTTATTCAGCTGTAGAAATTTCGAGCTAACGAAAAGCACAAAATTTATAAATACTTCCAAATAGAGGAACTTTTTTTTATATTTTCTAACTATGTAAGCCAAAATTATCCATTCCACCGTATACATTTACTGCATGTAGCATTTTTGAAGTGTCTATAGTGGACATTGTGGATGCTATGTTGCATGTAGATGCGATTGCCTTTACACAAAATTTTACTTTACTTCAGTGTTGGTCTAATTAGCGTGCGAAAGGTTTATAGGTACTTACATAAGGAATCATGCGAGTATCTCCAATTGTTCATACTATCGGGTTGGTTTTAAGGAAATCTGGAAAGATTAATGGGCATATGTGGGATACCAAATGCCAACCTTCCTGGATTTTTGTAGACACGTTACAAGTTTTAATTATCTCTTTGGCTTGGATACTTACTTCTTCACCCGTTCGCGTTCACCGTGTGACCATGTAATGTGCTTGGTGGAGTACATATAAGTATACATATCTAGATCCACAATTATATCATGACGAAGCTATTTACAGAGAGGACATGACTTACATATTGTTTGCTTTAGTTTTTAATTAATTATGGCATACAGTGTTCTGTCGGAAACAAAATATTTAAATGCCAGAACAGTTGCTGGAACTCTGAGAAAAAGGCGTTTGGGAGAATGGGACTGAATTCTGTAATTCTGGTTTGCCGAGATTTTGATGAATATCAGACAAACTGTGAAATAGGAAAACACGAGCTCAAAAATCTATTAAAGATTTGAGTAACATGATTTGCCATCTTACATATTATGTAGTTTGCACACCACATTTCATAATTAGGTTACATTTACATATGCTTAATGTCTCGCATACTGAAACGCTTTATGCGTTAATTTGTCTTGGTATCAGAGTAATCAAAAAAGTATCAAAGTCAGTGCTTAGTGCATACCCTGGTTTAATTGCTAACCCAATCAAACAAGTCTATACCATAGGCTAACGGAGAATTCTAAAAATGTCAAGTTCCTCAGTTCCTATTAGAGTTCGTTAAATTTACGATTATAATGTACCATATACCATATCGTTTATCAAAGGACTAATAATCTTATGGCGATTGCGGATGCATCTGAAACTATTGCCAATTTGAACGAATCTTTGATAATGTCGAGCGACTTGTGTGGCCGAATGTTACGTTTGCAAAACGTTTTAGGTATTACATGCGTATATGACATTCAAAATGACAAGTATGACAGTCCTTCTGACGTATTGTCGTACACTACATGAGTAGGTAATTCTCTTCATATAAACCCAATTTAGCCAATAGGTTAGGTAGAAAATACTTTTTGGGGGCAGTGGCTAGTTGGCAGTTGGTGAGGTGTTGGCGATGCATATGGCATCCCGAAAAATAGGATATTCTCCCGAGAAATCATTTTTTTTGGGCAATTTTAACATTCTTGAAAAAGCCACTTGGCTTCCACATGTCGCTTTAAGTAAAACAGTTATTCATTATCAAAATCTAATTCAATCTTGCAAAAGAAAATAGAACCTCTTTTGCATCCAATTCCAATTTTCATCTCAACTCAATATAAACGACACAAGTGTATATTCATAACTATAACTATCAAGCAACTCTCGTTTGTACGACATATCAAAGATAAATGCAATTTACAAGTGGAATTGGGGTAGGAAAGTGGAAAAATCTAATAAAAAATTCTTCCAATATTTACAAGTTTGAACATACCACGACGGAGTAAATTCCGGTTGACTAGCTCCTCGCCTCGCTTGAGTATTTGCAATCAAGGGTTTTCCTCTAATCTCTCCTCTTCAGTACGCTCACAGAATGAGATTCTCGAACAAAATTATTGAAGTTTGCTGTGCGCACATACTATGCAAATTGATGTGATATAGAGAGTCTTATAATAGTTCACTCACTCAATGCACTTGGACTTGATTCAACGTAGAAGAGTCAGCCCGCAGAATACATTCATAAACCTCTTGTTACTACTGTCACAAGAACTGCATACAAAAGAAACGCTTCCTATGAAAACACGTTTATATCGAACTGCCAAGCATTTCTCCTTTATTTTATTGGTTTGAGACTTTCTTTTTACTCTGGGTGAGCAAGGTCCACGGCCGCGAAGGCAATATGGAAATTTGAGTAGGGCTTTGGGAAATTTTAAAACTTTTGAATTTTACGTTATTTGAATAATCCCCAGTCCCCAGAAAGTGAAGTTCATTGAAGAAGGGAAACAGAAAGAAAGGTAAAATTACATAAGATTTTTAAAAAATGTGAAACTGGACTGGAGCATTAACTGTGAGGTACAGTATGCACGCAGCCTTAGAGAAGACTAATGTAAGTCTAGAAAATATTAATAATAATATGTATACTGTTCTGAATAAACCACAAAAATTAGCAGTGCAGCGTTGGTCGATGGAGGAAGGGTCGTTTAAAATACCCAGAGCGTCTCAAACAAGTTGTTCATTCACTCACTCGACGACTCGACTCACAACACAATCAGTGGAGTGCTTCTGGCAGGGTAGAGCAACAGAATGTGGGGGAAACAAGAAATCCCAAGTAAAGTCAATACAAAAGTGGAGAGGGGTATAACATGGGTTAAGAGTGTAAGAAGGAAAAAATCTTCTCGTCCGTCCAACAAGACCGTTCTGTGCGTAGGGTTTTCAGCGCATCAGAAAAAGAGCGAGACCTTTTTGCTCAGCTTGTTTCCTAACTGTATCACATCCCACCCAACTCAAAAGAAAACCATGGAATGGAGTGAGAGTGAGATGTGACCGAGCACAGGATTTTATATGCAAGGAAGGTAGAGGAAAGAAGACCGCGACGAAAACCAAACACACACATACACACGCTATCCCGGCCGGGTCTAGGAAAATGTGTACAAAAATTTGGAATAAACTGGTGTATTGGTGTATAGCATTGCGTAAGCCACTATACAGAAGAGTATGGATGGACTTTTCCCAAAGCTCAACAGCATTTTTCCTCGCTTCATGAAGAACTGTGAATGAGACGAAGACGAAATGCAATTTTCGGAACTCTGGGATGTATCAGGCTCGGCTCATGGTATGTGCATAATATGTGTCTCTGCATTACATGTATTTTTCAGTTGTGAGGATAGAGTTGAGTTAAAGAAAAAATAGAATATTTGGGGAACTTCATACAGCTCAAGTACAAAGGAGAAAACAAGGGATAGTTGTTGAACACTGTACAATTCATTGCTTGGTTCACACTCACTTTCCTGCGTACAGAACACGAGAGTAGATATAGCGCGGTGGTGGTAGGTGCTATCGAGGCTGTTTAGTTTCACAACTAGTCCAACAAACGATCCCATATGACACAAGACAGAAGGATAGAAAAAACTGCACACCAGAGTTTAGGGCATACATTCGAGAAAGAATTGTGGCAGCCAGGAAAATAAAGAAAAGCCACATAAGATATAGGTTTTAGGTATGCGGACTATCACTTTGCTAGAGTAAAAGACCAAGAAGCAGTAGTCGAGTCGAGGCTGGCTGAAATAAAACTATATACCATGCCAATATTGCAATGCTTTTTCGTGACTCTAATAAAGAAAAAGGTAACTCACGCCAAGTCAGATGTAAAGTTGGAGTTACATTATACGGGTAAATAAAGGCATACAAGACATTGTACACAGATTCCTGCATGTGGTCCCCCTCTGCAACGAATAGTTTACCAAGTGCAACGTGAATTTCACAACAACAAAGAAAACAGTGGATACTGAAGATGAGAATGAATACGTACATATATAGCTAAGGCTGGGAAGTGCCAAGAGAGTAGGAAACTGACAACGTTAAAATGCAGAATGAAAATGGAGAGGAGAAAGAAAGCAAGAGTGGATGTACATCTGTGTCTAGGATTACATAAAGTTAAATTTAAAAAAATACTACAGAACACTTGCTTGAAGTGTGCCTGTGTGTACATAGCATGCACCTAGACTTTGCAAACAATGTAAGGTGAGTATCTTTTCTGTGTGGTTTACATGTACCTTTCCTTTTTTTTAACTTTCCGTTGGTCAACCAAAACCTATTTCCTAGAAACAGGATACGAAGTAAAAACTCTGGGGACACTCTGTATCCGAAAACATGTATGATCATGATCACTCATTGTCACTTTACGGGACTCCTTACATGGGCAGCTTTTGTGATTGGATATATACGTTGCAATTATCTGATTCCCCGTGCGAACTGTTGTTCAGTGGAGTGGAAATTAAATATACTACATTTGTAATGTATGTATACCTTTTATGGACCTCTAATGCATTTTATATTTTGCTTTCTCACTATTATTTTCCTTGCCTGTGTCTGTGCGTGATGCGATGGCTTATCAAGACTGCAGAATGAGCGACAGATTATCTTGCTTCATTCACCACGAACTTCCCTAGCCGTCGCAAAATTTGGTTGTACAGAACAGAACGAATATACCTAAACATATCAAATCAATGGGTATATGTAATGTGCCCCATAAAAGTGACATCTCTCCAAGGATAGAATCTTCTGCTGGCAATAATGACACATAGATAGTCACCTTGTCTCGCCAGTCATCTTGTAACAATTCTACTCTTGGTTTTGTTCCTGTCTTTCTCATCCTGAAGGGGATGATCATCAACAAGGAGAGAGTCACACTGAAAGTATGATCATGTCAGAGAAAATGCCGATCGCTGTGTCTGTGTGTGTGCTCGCATAATGGGTAAGTCATGATGTTACATATTTGCCAGATGAACCCATTTTTCAAGCCAGATGAAGATAGAAAATTATGCGAGTGATAGGGATGGATGTACGTATGTAGTGAAGTGCCTTTTTGTAAGAAAAAACTTTGTGTTTGTTCTCTGCTTTTAAGACAAGAGCATCAGAACGGAAGGAAGAAGGCAAACAGGATAGAATGAAATGAATGAATGAACTGAGTGCATGCAGCTTGTCAGCAAAATATATCTGGAAAAAAGTTACGAGCTGGTTGCGGGTTGGTATGAATGACGACTTTGTGTCGTGCCAATGCAATGTTCTGTTTACTTTACTAGCTCCGTATAGATCTCTCTTTCTACTCTATACTCCTCCAAAAAGATATCGTTTAAGAAATCATAAAAGGAAGAGAAAATGATGAAGTGTGTTTGTGATTGTGTGGAAAGTATAAGATGAATATGCGCGGTGCGATGGCAGGAAGAAATATCACATGGTTTATGTACGATGCAATGTTTTCCTACAAATTACGCCGGCTTGAATCCTGTTATGAATGTGTGTAGTACATGTAGTATGACAGGGTGACTTGTATCTTGGTGTCTTAGAACGGAGCTTGGTTTGTTTTCGTGGAGAATAAATCATGGAATGCTATGCTTCCCTAGTTTCCAGAGCTTTTTGGTGCAGTTGTCGATGTCGTTTAAGTACATGTTCCAGTTGGTTCCAAAGAATTCAAGTATCTATACTTATACTTATAAGCACACAACTCATGATTGGAAAAACAACAAGGCGAGGGAGGAGTATTTACTGATTTAGTATTAACCAGACTTTTACAAATATTTAATTTGGAATTTACAAGTGAGAAATGCCAAGTCGATTTTATATGTCCATGCGTACTCTTTTGTGCTACTTAACTTATTCTTCTTTCTTGAACATAGGAATTCAGCTTTCATTCATTCCAAGCATATTGAGCTTACATGGAAAGATCTGTCAATTGTGAGTATACCACCGTGATAGCTTACAATTAACCGCTTCCTTTGGGAAGGTTCCAACCTATACCTGTACTGCCTTTTGGTAATGGGAGTTTGGGAAGACTGGAGGCAAGACCAGGAAGACCTGGTGGACCCGGAAAGCCAGGATCGCCCTTGTCGCCTTTGAGTCCAGGAAGTCCAACAAACCCAGGAGGTCCAGGTATTCCAATACCGCCCGCTCCTCCATGGACTCCAATTGGATTTCCTGGTTCACCCTTCATCCCCTAAAAAATTGTAAATGTCGTATGAATGGAATTTAGATACCCCTAAGAACACAACCTAACTTTGTATACCTGATATCCTGGAAGGCCAGGCAATCCTGGTATCCCGGGTTCCCCCTTGCTACCCTTTTGGCTTTTGAAAGCGGATCCAATAGAAGAGGTCCCAGACTCACCTTTGCGTCCCTAACATTGATGATAACCATACTAAAACCAACCATCAATGATCGATCGCCTCATGTAGATTAGGATTTGGCAATTAGATATGCATTCCTGGTGGAAAGTAGTGTCTAAAATCGAATGTATGCTTCACCTGAAAGTGTCCCTATGGGGTGGGCTATTTGTGTGGGGTTTCCGGTTAGGTTAGGTTTGATTAGAGTATTAGAGTCCATACAAAGTACAGCAGAGCTAAAACAAAACCAATTAATGCTCGTTTGGTTGAGAAGTTAGTTTAGAGCAAAATTCATATATAGGCATCATTCGTTAGGTTACGCTAGGGTTGATTATAAATACAAAGTCGATAAAGTATTCATAGTGAATGGTTTCGCCAAATATATATACGCAGTTACTTTGGCCAGGCTTCAATTTACACAGGAAACCCCATACAAATAGGTGACCCATTATGGCCTGTACTCAGGTGTCCACATTTCCGCCAAATAATTTCCACTATTGTAGACACCAGCTTCAACAGCAACCAGCAATACATATCAAAGCACCAAATCCTAACCTGCGTGAGGACACTTTCCTTGTACTCCACTGAAGATTCACATTTTGCGATTCTCCAAACTGGATAAACCGAAATCCGTAAACTTATATCTTTATCGATAGCTGAATATCAAGGTGGTTTGATATTTACCGTCCATTGTGTCGCAATCGAGTAAAAATTGCAGTGGACTTGAAAGTTCTAAAAAAGAGTATGGGTTATAGTTAGAACAGTAACAGCAGTTAACTAACTAGGACTATGCGATCATTGCCATCATTGCCTATGAACATTGCTAGTAAAAAGGCAAACCATCGCATAGCGTTGCTTGTTGCTTAGACCCAACCTCAACACAAGCTGTTTCGAGAAAAATCAATCAATCAGGCCTTTCTGTAGCATCTCAATTCTCCAGTATCTTCCGTTACGGTTCGCCAAATTGTCATGCACTTATCTCGCTATCGAATTAAATATAATTTACGAATTTCTGTTTATCCATGTCGGAGTTGTCGCAAAATACGGATCATCAGAAAGGCTTGCCTCACATTGTATATATTTAACGATATCTACAATCCCTTTCAATAGATCTTCTTCAATTAAAAATTGGTAGCTTGAGGATGTATGTTTTTCACAAGAACAACATTTTGGAATCAAGTCGCAATCATGATGCACTCTTCAAAATTTCCATAACCCAAACATAGCAGCAGAGTAACACTGATACTCATCATTACTACTTGTCAACATTTGCAAAGAGTGACGCCGCAACAAATGGAAAGGGAAAATTAATTAACAGCATGCTGGCGAGTCCCATCGGGTTGTGCTATATGTCGATCGGAAGCCCCAAGCCTCGAGAACAATATTACGTTGGAGTTGGGTTGCGGCAACCCTCTGGTCTCCAGAGCAAAAATACAGGGCCAAAAATAGTATAACCTAGGTACACAACCTTGTTTTGACCAAACCGGAAGAATAGCAGGGGACATGTCGCCAGGATATTTTCCCCTCCAGAGTTCACGGGTTCTTTGCAAATGGCTGGTTCCCTCGGCGGAAAAGTTCACGCTGAAATTGTAGTTGTGTAATGAGCTTACGGCTGAAGGCGAAGGTATTAGGGGTTTTTCTTATGTACAAAATGGAAACATTGGAAAGCTACCAGTGCCAGCTAACTTTTAATTAAGGAACTTTCATAAACTTTTCAAATTGTGATTTGTGTTTCAATTTTAATCTTCAAACATGTTGAAATAAAAATAGTTTACCTCTATTAAGGGAGATCTATGAAAAGGGCGGGTAGATATCGGGGAAAAAATTCAATTTAGGGGGCCAAGCGATATTTGGTAAACCATTATCGAGTGATAAAATGCATAAATATCCTATGCCTATCTATAATTTATTTGCATTACTGGCATTCCAGGCGGACCTGGAGGTCCAGGATAACCTGGTAATCCCCTGTGAATTCCTTCACAATGGCACTGTGGATTGCTTTCAGCCAAAAATTCTGAAATAATTACAAAAGTAACCAAATTCGTATAATAAAGAGTTCTTTCTTCAGAAATCCGAAATAATAATTATTATTAGTGAAAATTGGGATTTGTATTACGAAACAAATATTTACTAAACCTGCAAAAAGGTCTTATTAATAAAATACTCAAGACTCACTTTTTATTTCAGTTACTAGTTCTTCAAAGATTTTGGCTTTCAGTTCCTCTACATCTATTGCGTCATATCGTAAGGTAGAGTAATCGATATCGGATACAGCATCTGGAATATCCGTAGTGTACGACGTTACCCCAGTGTATAATCGTTGTACTTCTTCCACTTCCGCCGGTCCGGTAGGACCGTCCAATTGTTCTCCGTAGCAGATGATGGAAATAGCCACCATCAATAGTATATGGAACAGCATAGCAAATTTTCAAGACAAAAACGAAACGTACTTACGACAGGTTGTCTTTACAAAACGGTTCACCATTCACGAGCGAGTCAGGATTTGGTTTCCTACTATTTTCAAATAGGTATACGTTTGGTCGGATTTCTTGCACATACAAAAGTGCAATGACAATTATTGTTCCCCGTTTGTCCAGAAAGATAATTCTGGTAATTCGCAAGCTTTTTTATCACGAAAAGAGCTTTCAACAAAGTTTAGTGAAATCAGTGAAATGATGCCACATCACAGATTTAACAAGCATACTTATGTACATATACATACTATTGTGCCACATAGTATATATCCTTATACAAAGTGTACAAATTAGTATAGAGTGGAAGGGTAGCATGATTTTTGTGAATGTCAAAAAGCATGCAATTTTGGTACCGTAGACATGTATTTCATCAGTAACAAAAATTTCCTATGTATTTTAAATAGGAAAATTTTAACGGTCTACGGTCAACTAAATTGTAAATTAGTTTTCCTCATGAAACTCCTCATATCCTTAACATTAGCGTTGCATGATGCATGTCTAAAGCTGAAACATCTTTGAGTTATCAATATTCTGGTTTTATCAGCATAAGTATTTTGCTAAAGTAAATTGAAATAAAGTGTTTCACTGTCGCTACAACTTGCAATTAGTTATTGATGTTTTGAGGAACAAAAACAAAATAATAAGCGATAATTGCACATCCTGCATCTGTGTTTTACGGTATCAGTGGGAATTCCGGTGGCATATTATACTTATCTTCTTTTGAGCAAGATGTGTTGCTCTAAGTTTTGAGGATACAACTTACGAAGCCATCGCATCGCAAACAAAGCACGCAGTCTTGCAAGCCTACATTATGAACAGAATCCTTCTCCCACAAACCATGACATATTGACTATGCATAAAAATTCAATACCAGTTTCACTAATATACATACAATGCCAAAAGTTTAGATGCTGTATTGGGACTAATTGTAACTCGGATACTGCGATTATAGGAAACATGCCACGAAAACCTAACCTGCGTGACCTTTATCAAGTAATTAATACAGGTGGTATAAGGCGATTGGGAAGCTTCATAATATTAAATTGTGGAGAAATTTTTATTCGCCGATTTGTATACATCTTTTCCTCTTGTATGAAGAGTAAGACAAATAATTTAAGATTTATGATACTTTAGCAATACTTACATCGCACCAATCGCGTTTCAGTGCTTCATTCAACTTCAAAAATATCAAGTGCCTATCGTCCGAACTAACAATGAGTTAACAAACGAATTATAAATTAAGGATTATTCTACAAAACAAGCATCACGATTTCTAAATCAGCACGTTATATTACAAAAACAATGCTTACCCAACGAGAACCCTTCTGACCTGGTGGTCCAGGATAACCACGTTCCCCTTGATATCCAGTTTGCCCTGTGTCCCCTTTAATTCCCTGCAGTCCAGGTTCGCCTTTCTCGCCTTTCATTCCGTTAACTCCAGAGTCTCCCCTTGAGCCTTTTTCTCCTTTGGGACCAACAAGTCCCATTAAGCCTGGGATACCAGGGGTTCCATGATCTCCTGGAGGGCCAGTATCACCTTTGGTGCCCTTAATGTTTAAATTACAATAAAGCAGTTGACTCACTCCTTGTCAATTGCATGTGTTAATTAGCCGAATATGATATGGATTACTTTATCGCCTTGGATGGATGCTCCGGGAGAACCCTACAGTTATTAAAAATAGTTAGTATCATCACAGTAAATTGTGGTGCATCGTAATCAACAGCAGACAAAAATAGTCATTACCGGTATTCCATTGGTTCCTGCTGGACCGGGTGGGCCCTATATAGCAAAAACCATGGTTTGATTGAAAAAACCAAAGCCACGTAAATACTTAAGTTTTAGTCAACTATACACCTAGAACAACCTGTATTCCCTGTTCCCCTTTTCGTCCTGGCGAGCAGATTCTTGCACACTCGTCAAGCTTTAGACTAAAATCGTCTGCAAGAAGATATTATAAGAATCGTACTCTTCGTATGCGTGGTTGCAATAAAATGCTGCAACATGTAAATTGAACACTTGGCAATTCTTACGTGAGATTTCCTGCAACTTTTTGTCAAATAGTTTCTCAATATCAAAATCGGGGAAAGCTGTACTTGAACTAAACATGGTGTCGAACGAATCTATATCACCGGTGTCCGTACCAAGACTAGTTGACTTGGTTGAACTACTCACCTGAAATTCAAGCATTTCTAAGACCTTATTAACTATATTCTCTCGTTTTCCCTGAATTTGTGACCTTAGCTCTTTGGATTCGTGCCACAACACCCACACTGGAATCCCTAAAGATAACCAAAGGCACGTCACTACTAAAGTTACTTTCCAATTCCGTATCAAACACCTTTTGTATTTTGCTTTGTAATCGGTAAAGGTGTAAACAAGCCAGTCATTCAATCGAATATTACTTTGATATCTATCGCTGGCGTGAATCGCATCTGTCATGTCGTCAAATGTGCTGGCCATTGCGTAGAAATATATTTGCCAATTGTACTCCTTCCTAACTCACGTGCTAGTTGTCTCGTAATGACAAGCGTTAATAAAAACCGACTTCCGCGAAAGTGTTTACGGGTGCCTGTATATTGTTGATTTTAATGTTTATAGTTAAGTTCCTAAGATCACATATACTGCTAAACAGTCTTATTAGTTTTGTTAATATTCGCAGTACAGGATCATCCCATATATATTCCATATCTTGCGATTACACTTCCGTTCCTCTACATATTTTTCATAATAAGTATGTATTGCAACTTGAATACTCGACTTGCAGACTCGAATGCATCATTAATAATGATTCACTATACGCAAATACTTAGTTCCTAAACTAGTTCATTGAAGCAGTCGCAGAAGTTAAATTGTAAAAGTAAAAAGAATGTTAATACACTAATTGGGTGCGGTTATGCATAATGTGTTATATAGTCGACAGTCCATAATCTTTTTTTGTCCAACACATGTATTTTTATGTTGACTAATCAGTAGGAAGCATATACAAGTGGTGGACAAGTTTTTTTGGTTAGCTTAAACATGGTTGGGTACACACTGGTAGTTATAGAGTATTTATAGATAACCACCCTTCTTGAGTGGAGCGAGCCGTGTCAAGTTTTCGTCATAAATTTTGAATTCCCTATTTGGATTTATTGTCCACTTTTGTATGTAGATTTACAACTTCAAAAATTATATGCGGATGCGTTATTTAGTTTTTGGTGTTAGGTTTAGAGCCACGTAGGTACGTAGCCATTTATGATGAAGACTAATTATTATGCAGAGGAAAACACTTCAGCAGTATTTAATTTTTCATATTCACAAAAGAACCTTCCAATTATATATTCAATAGTTTATCAATTTCAATTTCTTATGACTTTTAATTAATATTGGTATATATATAACTTATCATATTAGACTCGCGATCAGTAAAACATTACGCCTGGATTAAGTGATATGCCTATTTAGATATATTATATTTGACATATTACACGAGATAAATAATGAAAATAGATGTGGATGTGTAATACAAATACAACTACAAGCCGTTATACCAGGAGATGGAAATCGAATCCACCAGGCCAGATGCTTCGGGATGTTTCAGACAGGATTGGCACTTTACTTTTAGTGAAAGTGAATAGGATTATATCAGGTTGGGATTACAAAATGAAAACCAAGCAGGGATAAAAACAGCGGAGATTATTAACCCTTCGACTTCGAGGTCGGTATATCTACGCGCCGTCGGTCCTACGACTCCTATGCATCTTGAAGTGAAAGATAAGGACTGAAAAAAATGATTGCAATTTCAGTATGATCATACATACACTTCGCATAACATCGCGTCGCGTCATTTTTGTACAAAAATATTTCACCCTCTGCATTCATTCATTCTCATTTATTCTCTACCAATCTTCCACGAATGGTATTCCAGGGAGCAAAGAAAGCAGAGAATAGGGACCGAGGGTGCATAATGAGCTTTTGTTTGAAAGCTGAAGCGAAAGGCTGAGGATAGGGTGCTTATTACACACTATTACATAGATTACATCTTTCTGTCACAAAAACCATAAAATTCGAGGTTCCACTCTGGGGACTGGCATAAAGAGAGCTCATCAAGGAAAGAGAGGATGAAAAACTTCATTTCATATCGGGAGTCTGGGGTGGGCAGAGCGTACGTAAGTAGTACGTATGAAAAGTGCATATTTCATTCATTTCATTTGATGAGAATGTCAAATGAGAAGATAACCTGTGCACTGCTGCGCTGCACTGTATAACGTTATGTAGGCGATGCGAAATTGCGAACGTAAATTACACATTTTTTCTTTATGACAAAATGACAGGAACGACCCAATTCAACTTAAATGCACTATTGCCATAAAGGAAATGACAGTTCAGGACAGAAAGCAAGGTGTATGTCAAGAGCATTGAATTCAAAATATATTAGCCGAACGTCTTTGCGGGTAATAACGATCATTAACTGACGTCAGTTTACTCAGTTTCCATTATTCCACATAATGCACAATATGCATATACGTACATATATATTTTTAAAGAATTTCGTTCGATGAAGATTGGACACTTGTAAAATGGAATGCTTATTCGTTTACTTTTACACCTTCGGGTTAGTTAATGTTTATAAATATTAAGTCAGAAGACAGATAGATCAATTTTTTTTACTTCCTTTGAATGTGCTTTCAGTATTTTACGTTGGCTTCTGTCGTTCTGTCTCTTAATTTGCATTCTCTTAATATTATCCACATAATAATATACAACTCTATAATCATAACATTAATCGTGTGGTTGAGTTGAGTGCTACATGAGCAGAAAAATAATATCGTCCCAGACTTCATAAAGGAGAACCGAACCAGGTTGGTGGATGTTTGACCAAGACATGCATTCTTTCTTACACTCTCTAACGTTACATAAACCCTAGGCGGCCGAGCCGACTATCATCTGGTATAATAATTCTGAATTACTAATTCAGGATTCCTCATGCTGATATTCGTCAACCTCCAGCCAGATTGCAACAATCGCATAAGTCCCAGATGGTTTTAGGTTATGGCTTGACGATCTGCTCTTGGGAAAAGTCTGTACTGTACGGTCGAACGATGACGGGTTCGGATGGAATGGAAGGGACGCAGTGTGGTAGAAGTACAATCGACCATATAATGTCCAATCCATATTGTGAAATGAAATGTAGCTGGAAGAGTTTATGTTTTTATGGTGCAGCTCGACTAGAGATTTGGGCAATAAAATATACAAGCTGATTCGGCTGTGTTGGGATAAAGAAAGATTCTGAATCTGAAGGATCAGTCATGGTGGAATGCAGATGCTCATTTGTGAAGTTCCACGGGAAAGCTGACATAGTCATGATCACTTAAATACATTGGTATGCATTTGCATGCATGCAGAAGCAAGGGCAATATAAGCTGACGACGATGAGCAGAAGTTCCAGAAAGAAGGCCAGGCCAGGATTCAATGGGTAATGTAAATGCAAGTTATGGTGGATGCGTATGACGCATTTATTACGATCTACTCAACAGTACGTCGGATGTTGGTGACTCATGCAATTTATCTTTCACTACTGATTATAAAAGCAATAGCAATGTCAGACTGCCGGCAGTGTACAATAGTATATAGGCAAAAAAGAATGATACGTGACATCCTGGGGAAGTCTTTACGAATTGAAAATGAAATGCTGGACAGAATTGCTTATTATGGTATCCCGTGTCCTCATTTCATGCCTAATCGACATGAAATTCCCGTAAAATGTTTACAATGCCAGAGTTAATTACAGTAAGAATTGATGAATCGGTTAACTTACTAAATATAAATTAGTTTTGGTATTTGTCGCAATCGCAAATATGTATTTACTAGGCATAATTGCAAAGACTGAAACTCGTTTTATTATTATATAACTCAACAAGATCAGCGCATTACGCAGTATCTGCGCCCTTATCAATAACTTTTTTCACTAAAGCTACAAATTCCTTCGAATTCTTAGGTAAATAAAATCTATCGGAATGTGTGATCAACGCGCTTTCGTTAGGTGAGTCTGTTTTTTCAGGCCCTTCTACAGGAGTCTGAGCCTCTGACAAACTGCCAATCGGATCCGGGGGTGGGTCATTCTCACCAAGTAAGTGACCATATTTAAAGGTGATTAACTCGGGATGCTTCTTCTTGCTAGTAATTTTGATGACGCTGCTCAACAATCTGGCTACGGTTACCTCGCCTTTGACACTATCAATTTCCCTCACAAAATATAAATGAGAGTCCGTGACGACAACGTAGCCAACATAATTATCTCCATTTGCCATCACCTCGCTGCAATGGTAATATCCAAGGACTCCTTCAGACTTCAGGAATGGTTTAAGCTTTACAAAAGAATTTAGCAACTCCTTGTTTGGGTCTAAGCTCTCGATCAATTCGTTGCTGCCGTGCGAGTCATCTTCTTCATCTTCAATAGCAAATACATTAGCTATCCCACGATACACTTTTGACTTTCCACGATCGGTGGCACTTACATGAGATAACTCGGGTGACTGTTGAATGTAGTCTATAAGTCTTCCTTTCAAATCCACCGACTTCGCTTTTATAGCACTGAGTGACGGAAGGAATTTTTTGGTTTGCTGGAATTTTTGAAACAAATTGGGTTCTGGAGATTGTTTTACACTGGTGTCTTGATGATGCTGATTTATACATTCCGGACATTTTGTCACATCATGGTCTGCTAAATTTACACTTAAATCTTCGGAAAACATTAATTCGTGGAGGGACTGATAACCCCCTGATAATAAACTGACTCGCATGGTGTGCCTTTGTAGGAAACTAGAGACAACCATGTGTACATATTGATCCTCTTCTTCTCTTCCAGAACCTAACAATGTCAAAACATGAGCATAGTTTACGTAAAATAGAATTGGCGACTTGCATGATGAATTTGAAGCGGTTTTACTTACCCACGAAGCACAAGTGCTCCCCTCCCGCAACTGATCCGACTGATATGGCTTCTTTCTGAGCTAGAAGCAAACCCTGAACCGCAGTAGAGAATTTCACTGGTTCAAGTAACATCTATAGTAATGTCAACAAACGCTACCGTCAAGTTATTCCTTTGTAAAAATACGCATATACGAACTCCAAATTGCAATAACTAACCAGCTACTATGAATTCATTCAAAACAACTTACTAAGCCACAGTCTAAATGAAATGCTGTAGGCAAATGTCCCGCGTTGTACTGTTCCGCCGGTCTACAGTCAACGACAAAAAAACGGACGCTGTCGGACTTTTGAAGACTACTCGAGCTAGTCGGTCCGTAATCGGATGTTTCAGAGCCTTCGTCGGTGCTGCTCATTGCATATCTAATGCTGGTCAGCAGCTCCTCAGCAGACACAGGCAAACATAAGCTTTGCATTGCAACTCGCCGACATGGAGAAGAAGAATTACTTATAGAATTGAAGGTAAGGTATGACTCAGAACCGTACAAATTGGACTCAAACATCTGCAAAAAATATCATCAAAGTCAACAACACGTTAGCCAACGTCTAAATACTGACTTTTACGATGCCATGTGTGTGGCGACTAAGCTATGAAGTTATGAACATCAATGGAACAATGCAAGATACCCTTCTGTAAGTGTTTGGGGTAGTCCTAAGATAATGCACTGCAATTGAAACAAAATCCACAACATCGTCAGGTTGTAGATCACGAGGTAAACTGCCAAGATATTGTGCGAGTGACTCTTGAGTACTTCCTTCTGGCGAGTTTTTCATTTCAAGGAGGTGATCCCTTAAGAAAGTAATTTTTATTAAATACAATCTTAAAAGACATTACCAGATTTTAATTAAACTAAATTGATCAATCCACTTTTTTTACTTGGCATTAACAACGAGTACAATTCCCAAAAAGTAAATCAAAAATGGGTCCCGGTATTGAAAATAAATGTCCCACAGCACCAATACAGACTCCAGATTAGCTATCGCTGATGAAAGCAGGGTTGCAAACTATATTCCACATTTATTATTAACATTTTCAATGATTTAATTACATGTCAACCTAGTGTAAACGTTAATACATGATCAAAGCTGTGTGTTACTTGTTTTGCTTACCCATCCTTTTGCGAATAAACTGGAGCTCATTCTCAAGCTATCCAGTAATGAACAAACTTCCGGTTCATGGTATAACAATAATAGTCGAAAGATATGAAACGGTAGACCGTCCTTGTTAATTACATCTCTGGGAATGTAATCACGAACCAGGTTCGTGAAACAGCCATACAATTCCCTCTCCGACGTTATTTGCGTTACAAGGGGTTTTAACAAATTCAGATAGTAGAGGTTTTTTTCTTGGACGTATTGTTCCGTAGTAGCCTTCATGAACGTTGTTAAAATTGACTCCAACAACGATGTTAGTGCAGGATGATCTTCTGGAGGATTCGATAGATTTGCTGCTTCTGTAATCGAGATGGCACATAAAAAACAAGTTACAAATCACTCAACCTGCATAACATTCTTTATTAGTAGCAACCACCGACGTGTCAATCACAACAGTCACAGTCTATATATCTCTATCATCACTCCATCACTCCACTCGTCACTCACCAACAAATTGCTGACAGTCACTCCTCAACTGTAATTGGTCTTTGCTCATTTCAAACACAGAAATCAGTTCTTCGTGACGAACTTGCATTCCATCTGTCAAAAGTACTTTCCACACCTGTTACATTTGAAGGCAAGGAATGTTACAAATAAATACATTGTTTGTTTCTAATATTACATACTACGGGAATTACTTTCGCAAAGTTAAGTTTGTTTCGTAATAACGTAAACTGCAAAACTACGACTCACCTTTCCCCTCAAGTGACTTGGGATAGCTCTTCCACGACAAATTTCAACTAATCTGTCGACTCCGGTCCCATTGTAAACATCGACTATGCTGGAACCACTGCTATCCTCCATCAACTGCAGGGATGTTTCTAGGGACAATACGATCTCCCTACAATTATATAAAATGAGCCAAGACTGATAAGTTTATAGCATGAATCACACCCACACACACACACCCAGCCACAATCGGGTGTGATGCATTTCCTATCCTGTATTTGTATCCCCAGTCCCCACCCACACCACATCCAAGTCAGTGAAGGCATGGTCGTCACTTCACCTTCATTCAACCTTATAGCCAACCAATTGTCAATTTATCATTTGATATACCTATTTTAAACTTACCAGTCATTGTCACTCTGATTGCCGTTTCCACCACCTCCTCCACCCTCACCCCCTTCCACCAACTCATCCGTTTTTTCTTGATCCATTGATTTGTGTGTACTAAATTAGTACTGCATTTAGTGCATTTAGCATATATTATGACTGACGAGAGATTGTTCTCAAAACTAAACAATCGAAATGCATTAAAATGCACTTTGACACGAACGTACGGTACGGTGTGTATTGACTGTGTTTGTGGACGTAAATAAGTAATAAAATTTTACACAGCTCGAGCTCAGTCAGACAGACAAGAGCACTTGTGCTGGCTGATCAGTCTCTGATGCGATGACTTACTTGTATTCACATTTCACCTGACTTGACTCACATCAGATCAGATTCCACCCAATAATTAGTTGCATTGACACTTTGACACTTTAACTACTACATTATACATACTTACAACAACAATTAACTTCTTCCTTCACCACACTCTTTTTGCACTTTTGGCACCTGACCTGACTGCTGTGCGAGAAATTGTCAAAATGTATAAAAGAAAACAAGCACCTGACGCACACGTACCTAAGCTGTAAGCAGGTATGTACATTGTACATATGCATGTGCTAATTTTGGCAATGATAAAAATGTAAATATGTAAGTATTAGAGCTCATCAGCCATCAGCTCAGCTCAGCTCTGAAACTATGAAAAAGAAAGGATACTGACTGCTGTGCGAGAAATTGTCAAAATGTATAAAAGAAAACAAGCACCTGACGCACACGTACCTAAGCCGTAAGCAGGTATGTACATTGTACATATGCATGTGCTAATTTTGGCAATGATAAAAATGTAAATATGTAAGTATTAGAGCTCATCAGCTCAGCTCAGCTCTGAAACTATGAAAAAGAAAGGATTCCAACGGAACCGCTCCCATTGTGGGCATCAGGAGGAGAGGAGAAGAGTCAGTCGTCGACGTCGAGGTGTCTTCCTTCCCTTGCTTCATTCAGGCTGTTGTCTCAGCACTCTCAGCAGTTCAGAAATGACGTGGACTTTATCATTTTAATATTGATGAAGTCTGATGGATGAACAAAGTATGACAGACGACGGAGCGTAGTGCTGCGTTTTGTGCTCCTCACGTCACTCCTCAC
>JAANSN010000700.1:29059-48599 GCA_036850665.1 Dicranocentrus wangi
CTCCTCACGTCACTCCTCACTCACCTACACTTTTTGCATTCTGTACTTACTTACTACGTAGGTATGTATTTACAAAAGTACGTATTGCACTTTGCAGTTTTGTAAAGGGCTCAATAATTTGCCATTTCCTCACAGTAGTTAATAAAGTTATGTTTGTGTAGTAGTCTCACAAAAAAGGGTGTATTCCGGCAAGTGTACTAGCTAGCGTCGTAAATGCATATTATATAGATTTAATGCATTTTTGTGTGCCGGCCTACTGGGACTGGGCCTACTAATGAGATTAGCTTCATGCAGAGCAGAGTGCACAATTGCACATGTTGACGTTGCTGAAGAAGGTGGGCTTGGATTTACTCCAATATGTGCTGTACGAGTAATGAATTGAGATTGGGAAATTGTGCTCCATGTATGTATATAATGTAGAAGACTAATCGTAAGAGTTCACATGGATTTTAAATGACGATTTACAGGGCAGTTGGTTACGTAGAGTTTGTCCAAACTGTCTCTGTGTATTATTGCCCAATATTCCACGTAATGTAATAAGATATTCTTAAACTGAAACAGAAGTTTAATTAGCTTAGCTGACCGACTGCGCAGTGGGTGGCGTGTACATGTTGTGTGGTATCCTTCACATTGGCACTTTGCTTCACAGTGCAGTGGTTAAGGAGGAACTATGCCTATCCCCCAGAAACGCCAATTGGGGCACAGTGAGGAAGTGTGTGCTGGAAAGCTGAAGCTTTCGAAAATGTAAAAATTTGGTGGGTCCCGTAAAGTCTTCATAGGTTCTAACTTATGAGTTTAAAGAATCGCGATTTTCTTGAAGCTTATGAATAAGACTTCATTTTGCTTTTAAAAAAATTGGCATAATCCCGGAGGAGCCTTAAAGCAAAAAGCAAGCATACGTAGGTGAGGTGCTTAATTATTATTATTATTATATTTATGTATGACTGTGTGCGTGCATATATGAATTGTTCTCATTTTCCACTCAGGTGTATATGTATCCCACTTACCATCCTTACACAATTCCTTCCACGTCGTAATCCAGTAATTTCAATATGAGGGCATGACGAACTGTTGAATAAATGAAACGGGGGATAAGGTAATCTAAATAGTGTCCATGATAAGATAAAACTTGTGGGAATATTGGAAGGTCTGACTGGAATATGAAGTTATGAAGTCACAGAAAGAAATGGATTTTTGTTTCTGTCATGCCATAATATTCATTGGGTGATACGTAAGTGAAATCAGACGACGCTATTTTACAATTTAGTAAGCTTATGTGATAGATGAGGTCTTTTGATTTAAGCAAACAAAAATAAAAATCATTGATTGCATTGCATCGTAATGTTCCATGATCACCCGTCACCCAGATTCCCTGACTTCTCTTACAGATTATTTAGTAGTAGATGGATTTTATGAAAATTGAGATCATTTGTAGGACATCTCTACTTTCAAAAGCAGTTTAATTAAATTCAAAAACTTGTCCTTGTTAAAATGTTTGTTCATGAAAATGAAGCTATTTTCCTTTAAATACGGGCAATCTGAAAATATTCTAACGTTGAATCATGTGTATATGCGAATTCAAGATGTATTTTTTGTAGAAATCAATAAACCCCTTTTGGAAGGGAAAATGTATGTAATATGACAAGGTGTGACCTTCACTGTGGTGAGCTATCTATACTGATTGATGGATATCTTCTTTAGGGAGACCTTACTTTGAACATTAGAACTCAGCCAAGTACTTATGTATTTAAGATTCAAAAATTAAATGCAAAACTACGACCTATAAAGTAATTTTATTAATGACATTGACATTTATTTATAGCTCTCTACAGTGTAATTTACGGCTGCATAATTTACCTTTTATGTTTTGTGTCTCTATTTTAGGACAAATTGTGATTCTTATTTTCGTCTCTCTCTCTCTCTTTCTTTCTCTCTCTTCGTTTCGTCGAGACATTAAATCTCTCATTACAATACTATTTACTAATGTGATGATGAATCCACAATACGTTATTATTCTGATTTTCGTACTACCAACTCTTAATAAATACAATACATAAAATTCACTTCTCGAAAAAGCTAAAATATGATAGACATGTACATGTATCTCTCCCTCCTGTCACACAATGCTATTAATTTCTTCCATTTCCTTGTAATCTCCATTTCACCGAGTTAATCATAGTTATGTTAATCTGTTAATGGTTTGATGCCTCTAAACTGGGATCATTTCAAAACTACGAATTTTTGTTATAGATTTAAATTATTTACATACTACTCTAGAAGTTAAGTCTGAATTATATGTATTTTACGTACTAGAAGTGATTGCAACACGAAAAGTAGTGAAGCAAATTTTAAAATGCAGACAGTTAATATTTACATACTCAGAATAATCGCGAGTTGTGTGAATGGAGTCAAAGGTGTGATATATCAAAATCTATCTAGTTCATCACACGGATGATCGCGGTCATTCTCGGTTGGGATACATACGTTGCCTCTATCCAACTAAAGCATAAAGTCATAGTGCATAAAGTATCCAATACTAATTTTATGTATATGTGTACCAAACACTATATAAACCGCTGTTCTAAACCGAAAAATAATACGGGATTCGAAATCAGCGTGATGAACTTGATATATTTTGATGTATCGCACCCTTGACTCCATTGACTTGACACACTCCATGAGTTTTCCGAGTTAGTGTGTTAGTATATAGTTCGTTTCCAGTTTAATTTTGACCGTTTCTATCAACGTCAAACTGACTAATACCTATGTTTTATTATATATTATTTTCATTTTCTCTACCCCTAGTACTTGCAATTATTAGACACAGTAGTAGCCATTCTCTCCCCGAATAATCTCAGTTGGGACGCATGTCTTTCTGAAATGTAGACAATTTGATCCTCCATCTTTCTTAGTCTGGACTGATACTTTTTCTTTGCCACGTCCAAAGTCTGCATTAAAATCCCGTTGGCTCGGTTCAATTCATTGATCATTTCCTGATTCTGTTTTTCTCGCACTTGGGAGCTTGCGGTAATCTTTTCGAGAGTTGTGGCCAGCTCATGTATTCGCTTTTTGAGAAGAGCCTCACGTTCCCAATTTACATTTTGACTATTGTTGTTATTATTGATGGTTTCCACGAGGTTCCGATTGTTTCCATTGTTTTGATGTTCTTGTTGTCTCTGCTGGGGACGCTGAGGGGAGTTTATTATATCGTTTCGATTGCGGTCCTGCGTATACATATCTACAAGACAGGAAAAAACGACTAGAGTTACATTCAGTATAGGTAATAATATATCAAAGCTGTTTAGTAAAATCCCAGTGAATGAATAATAATGGAATATCGATCCGAGTTTTTAAAGTTTTCCCATTGCAATTTACATAAACCGTTGTATATACTTCTGAACGTAGCGTAAAACTACGTGTTGTACGTAAAATTCTGATAAGATGGTATGTACCATTATGATTTGATTATTACCAGAATGTAAGCTTTTGCAATCCATGATCTCCGACTTGAGGTAATTTATTCTTGCGTTATAAGCCTCCTCCTGGCTTTCATGGCTCCGCAGCCGAAGTTCCAGCGAGGATTTCTCCTTCTCCATCAGGAAGAGCTGGGCTCGCAACTCTGCTCTTTCTTCTTTCATTGCCATCAGCTCCTGCATCAGCACTGCAGTTTCCAGATCCAATTTCCGAGCGTCCGCGGGAGACCAAGGAGCGCTGTTGTATGGGCTAGAGGGCTTTGAAGTTGGGGTCAGAGACTCTAAGCTTCCGCTCTCCAGATCCATTATCGTTTGTTTCACTGCATCTCGTTCTGATTTCAATGTGGAAATCAAGTGACGAATACTTGGCTCCAACTCTCCCGTATTCCTCCCCGAGAACCCGTCCTGATGAACTTGACCAAGGAGGGGTAACAGAGAGGCAATAATGGTCATGCAACCGTTGCGACCATTTTCATTCGGAGTAAATAGCTCTCTGTAAATAATGCAAAGTGGAAAATGTCAAATGGCAATATTTTCATTACGGGTATCTGTTAGGAAATATATTGATGCACCGACTTCAAATCCAGTTAAAGCCAAAGTGGATAGGATATTCGGTTAAAATGAGGTCAATAGTCACCTATATTTGAACACTGGGCAGTATTGTCTATACATTCTTGCATGCTATTTATTGCTGATATAAAACTCAATAAAAATTTAGACGTGACTTTATCTACGCCAACATACACATGAGGCCAATATATCCGAAAGTTAACTTTCTCGGCACATTTTATTTCGCATAATATATTTGTAAATATAATGGAGTTTTCAACTTTATCAATATCAATAGTCATTTTCAAACAGAAAATCTGTGTGTAAGGGGTTTGTTTGGCAAAAGATATAAATTCATTGATTCCACCCGTTCATTTCAGTAAATATCTCTTTCCCCTATAGGATTTCCCCTATAACATTTTGCAAACTTTATTTACTCAATATAGCATTTTGAACAGTAGGCTATCATCCATAGCCTCAACTCTAAAGCTGACTAGTAGAAGTAACTGATCCCAGCTACATGTTAGCTGATTGGACATCGTCTATTTCCAAATCTCACTGGCCTTTGTCCATGTCCCTTCTCAATTCGTTTAACTTTCTCAAGAGTGAAAAAAAGTTGGAAATAAACATTTCCCAAGTAAAATACCACTTTTCTATTGAATCTGGTAAAGTAGTGAGCCTTCCTTCTGGACAAACTTCATGTACTCTCTGGGGAGCGATCAATACCCTATTATATTCTTCTTCTAGTCCTATTCCCACGCAATTTCGTATGAATCAACGTGCATGTACCTAAAATCCACACGAGTATCCATTTCATTCTTTGATTCTCCGACACAAAATGGAATATGCAGATGTTGGTCAATATTTCATTGTCAGAATTGGGACTTGTTTCTGTTCGAGCTCATTCATAAATATTGAGTCCACACAGAATTGCCATCAATGTTCGCCATTACACACTGCTTCTTCAGTTCCACCAATATCCCACCCAGAGCATCTTTCGGCTTTTCTCCTTGTGGTCCGTTATCATAAGCCGAATGCCGCAACGCGGAATTCGACTTTCAATCCGGAAATAATCATACAGTTCTGCTTGCTTTAGTGTGGTTATAACGTTTACATTTTACCACATCTCAATTTTCAACGCTCAAATCCACTCCAAATCTTGGTTGACCTACATAGTAGCTACCTCTTCTTCATTGCAACCCATATGTCATCTCATACAATTCTCTCGGTTAGAGGACACTACAACTAACAAGTAGTAAGTAGCTATACTTGTCCCCAAGATCATATATTTCCTTCTTACTGTTGGCTTACTAACAGGCCACATTATATACAAAGAAAGAGACAAGTCAACCTATCCATTTACCTTCCGCTAGCTCGTCATAGTCTCCGTTGTTATTTCCCGGTGGAGACATATCAGTTAAGGATCATGTAACATGACAAAGAGTCTTTAGAGAGCAGAGCGAAACATGTCTTCATTTTCATTCTTATCTCTTGTGATTTTCCACTGGAGTAACAGCCATCATCACACTTAGGAATACTACGCTGTGAGCAAATATACACATACATGCCTACATACCTATAGGTAGGTGCCTATAGTTTTCTTTCATTACAGCGTACATCAGCATCAGCCACGGCAGTTCAGTCGAGTCTGTGCTCAAAATGGACTGCTAAGCAAAACAGCTAGAAACTATTATTATTCTGGGACGGGAAATGTTGATGTTTTTGCTAAAATAAAATAATAGCTTCTTTGTAATAGAAAAATAGGATATACTTGATTAAAATACAATGATACAAATACGTATGGAGATATCCCTAACTTCTAGCTTTGTTGTTTGTACAAAAAAACGCAGACATCTGCGAGAATTCTCATTATCGGGAGACAAGCAAGACAGACTTGACGCAAAATAGTTTTTAAGGTATGGCTGTAAGACGGCGAGTGTGTTAGAACCGTGTAATGAAAATCCAATTATCTTCTTAACCAAGCGTTCATTTTCCCTCAGTCAATATGTTTATATGAAAGAAAAGAGAAATTCCAAGGTTTGTTCTCTTCTGCGTTATTTGGGTTGGTGGAAAATTAAGATAAAAATCTAGCTAAATGTGTATGTATATAGATCCAAAGGCTGCAGTGTATCCTGATAGTACCTTTATTTATAACGAAAAAACAACATCAAACTCAATTTTTCCTTGTGTCAGAAGGACCACTTTAATCCAGAGAAAACACTACAAATGAATCTATATACCATTTGTTATTTCCCCTGAGGATAGAAAAGCCTAGTGACTGCAAGGGTTTAGCCAAAATACTTCACGTCTTATAAACAAAAGCTGCATTACGAGATAAAGCCAACTTTTAGCCTTTTTTTCTTCCCGTAAAAGGAGAAACTTTGAAAGCTAAGAAAACACGACAGGAACGAGAGAAAGTGTGGTAAAAACTAACGATAAGCAAACTATATATAAAACGGGATGTGCTATTCTTGTACTTGCATTGCATTGCATTTCAGTACCAGTATAGTTCCACGATAGGATGTATCAAGATTACCATCCCAAGTTATTCCTTGTCTTGAAACATGAAAGCATAACACCCTCGTGTAATAACTCTAAAAATTCTATCCGTGTAGTTTTTCTTATTTAGCAGAAGTAAAAAGTGGGTAATTCAACACTGCAATAAAGTACACAACAGGACGTTGGTGTGAAGCATCATATAATGTGAAAGTACTACGTACATTCTCAGGATTTTTTTATTCTCAGTTTTCACACTCATTCTGTTATGCCATGCTTTTGGTGAGGTGACAAGTGACACCACATATGCTCTCTCTATTTTTCATGCTTTCTTGGTTACTTAACTCGTGTAGTCGTTCTCGCTTTCCAGATGGTGCCGTGATAGTAAGCCTCAAAAGTTATTTTTTACCCAATTTTCATATCGCTACATCCATCCTAATAACGATAATCCTGGGAATGAGAGTCATGCAGCGATGATGACCACACGATGATAATCTTTGTGTTTGCACAGATACTACACACACTTTTTTCGTTATTATACTTATATTCAGACTGAATATTATTCAGTGACCCCAACTGAGCAACCACACCGACAATTTTTTACTCTTTCCGCATTGTATATCATTCCGAACATGACTTGTATGAAGGACTAAATTTTGCTTTGCTTTTTCCACGGCGCCGCGTGACGTACTCAGCTTGCATTGCTAAGTTGTACTATGACAAGAATTATGCAAGAACTGAGGTTGAAGGCTTTAATGTATGTAGGCAAACATAAAATTCAATTGACTACCACCACGTTGACTTTTAATTTCCAAACGGAAAGTGCTTGTTTGCAGTTCAAAATTCTACTTCAGCAGCAGGAAATAAAATACTGTTTTTAATTCTTATTCAACGCAAGTCTCCTCAGGTCTGAGGAAAAGAAACGTAAACCCGTAATGATCATGGTCGTGACAGGTATTTCAAAGTGAGTTCGGTATGGTACTGAATGAGTATGAGTGAGTATATGTAGTAAAGGAGAATTTATGACGAGAAAACTGCCCTAGGCAAAAATCACAATTTCGCATTCTACTACCACTGTTTCTGTGAGTTTTGCTGTGACCTGTGACATGCTAGGTAAAATTGCGAGAAAAAGGCGTTTCATTCGGGTTTGTATGTATATACATATAATACAGCCTTGCGCTGTGTTTGTCTCCTGTAACGAAAGTAAAGTATTTGGTAATATTATATGCTGTCCCTAGAATATAGGTAGCTTGACTAGTGAAACTAAAAGTTTAGCTGAGCGGTTGCCCTTCTATTCTAATATTACAGTTGGAAAAATTCATTTATGCCTTTGCGTTATGCAAGTACTTTCTCCGGGAGTGACCCCTACTTGCACCTTATAAGAAAGGTCCATGCGAAGACATTCGTTATCGGAGAACAACTGATGTTGTAATAATAATAATGAACTTTCATGCTATGTGGTCCCGAAAGCTGAATGAAAGCATGGACACGGCTGAACACACTGTCCTTTCTGCCCCAACCGTTTTTGTCTACTACCACACGACCACAAGTCAAAAGGACTCATTCCAATTCCAAACCAGTAACTTTAGAAGCTACTTGTGTGCATTTCGACCAACGAAAATGTGTGTTTACCTACTTTATGTGTTATGTGTTCACAAGGTTTCCTTGTGCTGTCGCTTTGAATACAAAGGGATTGCATAGGACTTAGGACCATTGCGTATACCTGCTAGTGGAAGATGGAGTGAAGCTTGATCTTATGTTGTCCCTACTGCCAGCCTTTGCTCTTTCCAAAATAATGTTTGCCGTCTGGTGCTCCTCACCCTCGTCATCACCGCAAGGAGAAAGGGACTGGCCACTCTCGCCGGAAATATTACTCAGGTTACTTGTACTATTATTACTGTCACAAGATAAAGTCGAGTGAAGTTGATGTTGATAGCCGTGGCCACAATTGTTATTTTCAGATCCACTTGGTGAGCCATCTTCCAACAAAGTGGACGCATACCGAGAAAGTAGGAAGCGGGCTGCTTTCTCAGCAGCAAGCCGGTTTCTGGTGGCCAACTGTACTAAATTCATACTGGATGGGGGTGATGGGGACACCTCCAGGCTTTTATCGGGAAGATTTTTTAACAAGATCTTGGCGTTGTTATTATCAGGATTATTATCAACTTCTTTATTTGTTCTCCCACTTTCCCCATCCGAAATTTCTGGCCTGGTGCCATTCCCGGTAGCTACAGATGTTGGAACTGGAGGTGATGCTGACTTGCTAGGAGGTAAAACTTCGGACGGAGAGTTATCATTGCTGTTATTGTTGTTGCCAGACCTAGTCACATTTACCCCAATAGCGCAGACCGCATTGGGTTGTCCTGAAACTCCAATGTGGCTTAGAACTTGGCCTAGATCAGTTTCCAGGAGGGCTAGTAGCACTTCGTACGCATTCCCCATTTGGTCACTGAGTGAAAAGAAATAAAAGTAGAATTAAAAATTATTAGACAGTACAGAATTACGACGAATATCTTGATCACGCCATGTGATGTCCATAAAACAATTACGCAGGCTCGTAAATTCCATATTGGACATGGAATATTTTACCATGTCTTATACGGCTAGGTAGGTGGTTGTGTATGAACATGAGCAAAGTAAAAGTATAGAAGCGTGATAGTACAGAGTATCATATCATACAATATTGTCGAAAGTATGCAATAAGTTAAGCTGCCCCTACTGCAATGGAAAAGTGATAAAAAAGTATAGGAATCCAATCCATAGGTTCTCCAAGACCTACAGTTCCATGGAGAGCATATAAACACTTCAAACATGCCTTTTCCCTTTTGTGGAATTTGACTGTTATGTAACACCTGGGCTACATCCCGCACACCGAGGTGAGAGGTGGAGATAACTGATTGTCGTGCTGATAATAAAAGTCCTCCCGGATCTAGACTCAAGTACCCTTTTGTCCTTTCAAAGTCCAAGTGCCAAGTGAGTATTAGAATGTTTGGAACGTTATTCACCCATGACGCACTGCTGCTCCAAGCTTGGTATGTAATTCTTTCTTTTTAAGCATGCCTGGAATCCGGAGCACATTTTCATTGTGTTTCATTCACTTCTCACCATATGGTTTCCCTCCTACCAACCAGGAAACCGCCTACAAAAGTGAAAGTTATTAATGACAGAGTGGGACTCCAGAAGAAGGATCATTAATCAATTTTAATGGAGTGCCCACGCAGTATACACTCTAAGCACACTTTTTTTTAATGCATAGTCTTTGTGAAAGCCTAAAAATTGGGATTAAATGATCCGATGCCTTATGCAATGCCTATGCAGTTTGTGAGAACATGCATCATGTAGCAATATTAAACAAATTTCGGAAAGATGGAGATTCATAGCGGGAGTAACTGAAATAACTCGCATGTTGCAAATAAGATTCTTTTCCTGTAATCATTGAAACATGAGAGTGAAACCCAAAGCCATTTTACCATTTTTACCAGCACTTTGAATTTAGTATTTAATGTCTGAATAGTCATTATAGTTCGTACCCTAAAACGCCTTTATTACAATATTGTAAGCTAAGGATAATTTAAAGTTTATATGGCATAAAACGAATGAAGAATTTGGTCACAAAATCACAGGAAGGAAGCTTGTGAAAACGGCTACAAAGCATCCAACTTCAATTTGGCTTAAATCTTAACAGATTTAAGAGCGACCAACAGCCTTGCGGAAGGATGGGGAAAGCAGCTCTTGCCATCGGGTTTCACGTCTTCCAGTAGTGGTATTATTGGGATCCCTCTTTTCAGCAATGCAAGCCCAGAGTTGGTCCCGATTTTGAGCGTCCAAAGCCTGGTTCCTGGGGTCATCATTTCCAGCAGCAGGTTTAAGCTTGCACCGTTGTTCTGTAGTGCATTCGGTCTTGCATTTTGTCTTTTGACGACTAGTTCTCATAGTGTCACAATATTGGGGGCATGTGTTGGCAATGCAGTTGGACGGAACGGCTTGCTCGCAAAATGCCGTAGCCTGAGCGATCGTCATTCCTTGTTGGCGGTTGGTATTTGTGGCTGAGTAGGCTTCTATTTTAGAGAATTAAGCAGGAAAATTGTAGTATACCTTTACTCCAATGACGATTCCGATTAAATTAACCTATCTACTTACTACACGCATAATACGCGATACGTGAATTTACCTGTCACGAGGACGAGAAGCACAGCAATCAAGAGCTTCATCTTGTAGACAGATGGATGATTCCTACAATTCCTAAAAATTAAAAAACGATTAAATGTATGACCAATGACCATAGTACTCAGAGATATTTGCTTAAAAGCAATTATTGTAAGTTGGACTGAAATTACTAAAGGAAAGTTCCACCTTAAAATGTATCTATTTTAAAATAATATATGAATATCTTTTTAAAAAATCAAGTACCTCATGTAGAAGATTGAAAAACTTGGTGAGCACCAAAGCAAGAACAACAGATGGATGTGAAGAGCTTCGTTGGATCAGTCAGATTACGCGATGAAAAACTCGTCCTCGCTTCAGGGCTTTTAGTAATCATGTAAGGAGAAACCTTGGAAGATTTCTGTCTTAAATATGATCATGCTACCACTACCAACAACCACCATTCAATGATGATGATGATTACTCACAACACACCACAACACAACAGTATGTATATTTGTATATATGCAAAGTTGCAGTGTTTACGGGTGATTAATGATAAAGATGACGTAAATAACCAAAAGGATGTTGGGTTTGAGGTACCATTATATGAAGTCATACACATATCTTTACAATGTTTCTCGTTCACAGTGATCGGAAGACGCATTGTTACCACAATATTATGAATACTGTGGTAAGTTTGAGGGGGAGATAATTATTAACTCAGCTGTCTAGCAGAGTCGAGCTTATATGATCTTCCCATGTCCGTCCTGCCGTATCACTTATTTTGGAAGAACTCTTCAAGTATCAGCTTTTGAACATTTTCTCTTACGAGCAAATGGTTTCTGATGTCAGTCGTATGGACAAAAACGCTGATTCCGAATCCGAATATGGTATTCGCTTTTGTAAAACTCATAATAAATCTCCCTATTTGAATATATGGGGTTTGAAGATTTTAAGTTTTGATTAAGTTAATGCGTGGTTTAGCATAGTTTTTGTGCAGAATCGAAATCGAAGAATTTCTAAAACTTCATTTAAAAGTAAAAAACTGGATTAGATTAGACTTTATTTACGTGTTAACTGTTGCAACCAGAGCATAGCTTCTGAAAAAACTGAGCTTTTACAATATATTGTGTCAAAATGATCGGTTTTCAAAACCACACTGTGGCTCCGTTTTACAAAAAAATGAATATCAAATATCATGTTTGAGTGAGATGCTTTCGTTCGGTTAAAGATTGAGCAGCAAGTTGGATTATTCCGCTTGTTGGGCTTGTTTCAATTTGTCATGGTCATGGTTTTGGTTGGTGGAGGATTTGGTTTTAAGATACATTATCGGTCTAAAAAATGGTGACAAATGTAGACAAAAATACATGCATTGTGGCTACCGACCGAGCAAAGTGTAATAGTCAATGTACATAATATTCCCTAATCCTTACAGTTCTCCCGTTTTCTCTCATGCAAAGTGCAAACTGAACACCAAAAGTAATGAAAATAACATGAGTCATGCACATTTGGAAGTTTCTGTAACAATTTTCCTACGAAAGTTGCAACAAAATTCAAATCATGTAGAGTATGTGGACAATGCGACAACGCAATGTAGTAGCATGACCATGATACGTGTCAGTTTTGTACGACTCATAATACTGCAATGTAATACATACACACTTTTTCGATAGTAATGCTTCATCTGAGGAGTAATGAATACAATTTAATAGTAGTGCGGTGCTCCCCATATTAAACTGGATTCTAGTCTAGGATTAGGAGTACATACCATGCAGAACGAGAAATACCTAAACCTCATTGGAGAGAGATGGACATCTTGCATCTTGAACTGAATTAAAAGCAGAACATAACCTATTACTAGTATGTATGTATAAAGATTGAGTTTGGGTTCGGAGAATGATTTCTTATTAATGGTGGCGCAGAAATTAGTGTTCTTAACTATGCAAAGTGAGAATTCACATGCATTTTAAATGGCGGTTTTTGAGTTACGTTGTTATGTAGCTGCTGCGTATTAACCAGTTACCGTTTTTTCTTCATCTACAAAAACAAATGACGTATTTGGGCGTATCCTTCATGTACATTGCATCAGTGATCTTATCGAGATTGTCTATTCTCTGGAAATTGCTAATTGCAATATAAATCTTGTCGGAATATACCGGTTATATATCTTTTAGGGTTAGCGATTGTTTATTATAAACAAAAGCTTCTTTGAATTGTTGAGTAATAATTCAAAGAAATGTTTGCTTGTAGTAAGCAATTTTATGGTTCCAAATAATATTATATTAGTCATGGTAGATCCAACGTCTATGCCATGGCATAGACGTTGGGTAGATCATATATACTTATAACTTATAATATTTAATGGTATGGCCATAAGGTTGGCTAAACCTTATGATGCTGATGCCGGTCAATTCGGGGATGTTCTCCATAAATATTATTTTATATCATTCAAAGCTTATTCTATACTACCTATGATTAACTCGACTATGCTTTAATATTGTAATTATGCAAATGTTTTTAAACGCCTTCGCTTGTCACAACTCTTCCTTGATCACAACTGGTATAACTCGTATCAGTAATGCACATATGAATTTATCTCAACTCCAAGCGACCTAAGGGTCAGTAGCGAGGCTTTGGCCTTTTGCTGGCTAATGTCGTTTCTTTAAATTAAATGAATGCCGATATATTATTTAGGTGCTCATTATTCCAAGCAACCTATTTTAATAGGTAGTACCAAAGTAATTCAACACCATATAATATGGAGATATAAAATAAAAATAAGTATAACGTCCAAGTTGATTATTGGACTCTTCGACATTGCATAATTAATGTATTTAAAGTTGCAAATATGTATTATTTAATTTATGCTATTTTAAAGCTGTGGTAAAAAAGTGATTTGATGAAGATGATCTTGTAATTAATGTTGACTTGCCCCCTCATACATACAAGTATTTTCAATCCTTACTTTCTTTTACCAGCGAGTTGTAACTATGTATAATTCCATTCATAAGCGCTTCATTCGTATTTCCAAAAAAATACTACGATTTTACAACTTTGGGAGTCGCGATAATTTCTAGACGTTCCATGAAATTCTTGCACACTTAACGGCACCTACTGCTTTAATTATCTCCACGATAACGAAAAATCCCTGTCGATTCACCTTGGTATGCTGCAATGCATTTACAACCAGTGGTGAATGTATTTTGCCAACACTGAATGACCATGGATGATGGATTCGATATCAACTTCAGTACAAGATTAGAAACCCCTTCGCATATTTCGGGAAACTCAATTTCACAATCCCCACTTTCATTTCAAGCTTTACCTGATGGATATTATTACATACCGTCATCACCTTTGCTCTGGTAGGAGTCAAACGTTATTAATATTATGAGAAAAACGAATTTGATAAAACATATTTACCTGTAACGAAGTGCCAACTGTAATGCGACATTATTCGACTCGTATTTGCCAAGCAGCACCGCCAACCTGTCCGCATGACTCTTAGCATCCTCCAAATTTAGAGTAAGTACATCATTTTGACTCCGCAAATGATCAGTTCGACTATTCAATCTATCAATTTCAATCTGCACTTCCCTCAACCGATCCCCATTTAAAGGTACACCTTTGAGCACCAAAGTGTGCTGAATTTCTCTCACCGACGACTCAATTTGAAGTGGGTGGACCAGGTGTTCCACAACTTTTGTCGAGCAATCAGGTCCCAATAGCATCAAGTCTAGACCTGTAATTCCACTCTGAGATAAATGATGCTGTTGTTGGAATCCTCCTCCAGCTTCTCCATGATTATTGTTATTACTCTTCGTCACGCCCGGCATCCTATTATCATTCTCATTACGACTATTACCGGTTTGAAATTCTATGTGTTGCTCTTCACAATAAGTACTCCTATCGTCGTTCATATTCTTGTTTGTGGAATGCTGGAGTATCTGCAGTTGCTTCTTTTGTTGTAGTTTTTTATTGTTATTGTCTGCTTGATGGGATTCCGGGGAATTGATGTGGGGCGTCCTGGGCAGTATTGATGAGGCTATTGTTGCTCCAAGACTGCTCATATCCTTTCCACCGTCTTCCTCGCTACCTTTATTCAAATGGCCTACTTTCCCATTACATTTCCGAGGTGATTCTTCTGATAAAATTGAGGCAATGTCCGGTCGTAGTAATGTTGGCTTCTGATTTTCCTCTCGATGTGATCCCCCATCCCTACTTGTGGGTGTGATGGCATTCACATGTTCAACTGGAGTATTATGAGTAGCTGGAATGATTGCTGGTTGCGTTTCTCCGTTTGACTTCAGGAGATATTTCGGCAAACCTGCAGAGCCATTTCCACCGGAAAGCATTGCCGCAACGTGGGAATGCATTTCTGGGGAATGTTTCAGGATTCGTTCCAGTTCTGAAACCTGCAGTATGTAATAAAATAACAATTTAAAACGGGTATGCTGATGAATTAGCCTAGTAGCATTTTTCATCAAGCACTAAGCACCTAGATAACGTGCCTCGTAATGGGCATAGGCAAACATTTAAACAACCTTCATTGGTAAGACAATACATAATGATTGATTAGATCCATCAACATTTATTTGCTATAGGCAGGAAAGTAAGCTAACTAATCAGTTAAATGCGTCCATGAAGCTCACAATTATAATTTTGTAAAAGTTAGAAATATGCTCCTCAATCTCTCATGACTCTCCTGAAAAATAAGCTATTGCTCCATGCTCCATATCTTCTAGTTATGAACATTACTGATAGGTAAGCCTATAAATTCTTTGGGAATCTCGAATTTGCTCAACAATATGTAATGTACATCAAAGTTAATAAGGATTCTTAGCGTACTAACACGGAAACAGAAATATTATAACAACAAATAGCATTATTGCTCGCTGCAAGGAAACTTCGAGTCACGAGTCTCTGAATATTCTAATGTATTCTTCCTGAGACTTCTATTCATTAGTACTATCAATTTCTCCAAACTTCTGTGTTTGCTAGGTTAGGTCACATGTTTTTACCATATAAACGACAAGATACAGTAATGTAACGAACACGCATAAGAATAGTACGTTTTGCGAGCAACTCACCTTATTCCGCAAAAAGTCACGTTCTTGAGCGATACCACGTAATGCTACACGTGTCTTTCCCAATTCTCCTTCTTTTTCACTTAGACTTTTTCGAATGGCCACATGCTCCTCACGGATTTGTGCAACTTCTCGACAGATTGAAGTAAACTGGGACGGATGGATACCAGGTTGTGGGGAAGATTTTTGATGTTGCTCCTTTGGGTTCGGATCCTGACGAGGAGTTAGTTGATGCTGGGGCACGACCACTTTCGGAGATTCCCCTCTGGTCGACTTTTTGTCGCCTGTTGGAATCGTTATTATTGTAACAGCCTTGGAAGGGGTGACGGGAATATCTAATGTTCGTGGGTGAGATTTTGGAATGTCCGGTTTGGTTCCTGAGGTTGATGTCAGGACACGAGTGGTCACTACTGTAGCATTTGCTAGGGACACATTTGTGCCCGACCCTTTTCCCACCTTCCTATTCATTTTTCAATATATCCACATACTCAGATTGCGAGAGCTGCGGACAAGAGATTTCTAAACAATACAAAAAAAACAAAAGATTTTCACTGTCAACATTCTAAAATCCACTTCACAAAACCACTAAGTCCACAACTACTGTAGGTATCATCATATCATTTTCGTCTTTATTTACTTTTCCTCATAAACGTTCACCAAACGAGTAAATTATTTTACTCCAATCTATATGTAAATCGTTTTCCACATATTCACAATATGAATGAAAAAATTCTACTTTAATGATAAACTATCACTTATAGCTGGAGCATCATCACAGAAAAACCTTTCTATATACTCTACTCTATTTTACTTTCCCCGGTTTCATTTTCATAACATGGAACACTTTTGAATATAGGATAATTGCCACTTTGTTTTCCATTACATTCCCGTCACCTTCGATAACCGGGTGGAAACAACGGATGGATGGAATGATACTGCGGAAAAAATGCTCAACGAAGGATAAACCTGGATTCTTTACAGGCTACTTGACTCGACTCTTAAAAGATTCTATACTCATCATGATGATAAAAACGTATATTGTAAATATACCTTTTTGTAAACATTATACTGCCAATTTACATTTCCAATATTGCACCGACTACAAATTTTACGACGATATTCTATGCCAGTTTATTCGTGAAGGTTGGGTGGGTGGATGAGTTAATGCATGGATGGAAGCGTGAAACGTTAGGGTTACTACTTTTACGGTGTTTCCGCTGAGTGGCTGTTTGCCCTAGGATAGTGGGTCTTATAACACAACTCGTTACTGATTCTACGTATGAAAGAAACAGTTATTATTACATAGAGTCTTTGCGAAAACCTCGACTCAATGTATGCTTTGCGTACAAGACAAAGGAGCAAGACAAGCCACAAATGTACTACCTTCCTTCCGCCGGTAAATAGTTGTGTACGTGATATGCGATATCTTGGGGTAATGCATGTAAGTATGTATGTACATGTTGGAAGAAAATTATGGAGTAAGTATAATCAAGATCTTTAGACACGCGTATTCCGTTTCTCATACAATTAGTTCCACCATTCCAGAGTTTTCTCGAAGTTATCACGATTAGTGTAGAAGTAAGATTTAACATGTTAGTAAATGGACATTTTGGTTTTACGTGGATGCTGGACGATGTAAGTTGTGTGTGAAGTCGTTCAGTGTAGATTGTCAAAATATTTAATTCACACAAGCACCATACCACCTTTAGAAATCCAGCTTCAAATGTCATTGATATATGAACCGAAAATTGAGGATTTCTGGAGAATGTCCACGAAATGTGAAACAAAGTCTGGAAAACGGTCTCCCGCGTTCCGTAATCAGTAATCATTTAGGACAGCATGCTACTGAATGTAAAAACACCATAAACGGCTCAACGAATAACAGCACGTTAATGTAATATTCAAACATGTTGAAATAAAAACAGTTACACAAGAGTATGCATAAGGATTTGCGAAGTTAAATGCAAACTTTGAATAAACGATATTAGAAATGATAGTGAGCTTGTTTTGTTATGTGTTTTGACAATGTAATTTTATGTAATTAAGTATCAAACTACGGTTTCCGAGAATAGTTAGTTATGATATGATAGGCCCTAAGATAGACAAAAAGAAGTGGTCGTTTGTCCCAAACCATTAAAAAATACTCGTCATGAACTGGTGTGTATAGAGTACTTGTTTATTTTTAAATTAGCTTATCCAGAGAATTAATACTTAAGAAAAACAAAAACATTTTTGTTAACACAACACACGTCCTTAAATGCAAACTTTGAATAAACGATATTAGAAATGATAGTGAGCTTGTTTTGTTATGTGTTCTGACAATGTAATTTTATGTAATTATCAAACTACGGTTTCCGAGAATAGTTAGTTATGATATGATAGGCCCTAAGATAGACAAAAAGAAGTGGTCGTTTGTCCCAAACCATTAATAATAAACCGTAGAAAATAGAAGTTACATACCTAAATACCCAAGGATTGTATTGTTTTGGCATTGTTTTCTAGTTGTACAGTGGTACACTAAAATGTACAAGTTCTCATTTTAATAAAATTGGCGTACCTATTTTAAAAGGCTGAATAGTTTTTGAGCTATCGCTAATTATGCAAATATTTTAAAGCGGTCATTACGACCCACACGAGTATTTTTAAATTTTAACAGTATATTACTCTCTCAAATGGGTACAAAAAGTTACATGCTGCCGGATAAAAACTTTCAAATTTGCGGGCAACGAAGTTGACTGACTATACTTTTTTCATTATATCCATTTGCTGAATTAGAATTTCGAAACAAAGTTTAGTTATTTTTTTTGGTATAGGGTTTTCAGACGGACAGACCCTCCTGAAGCAAATAGATGTCAAAATTAGCTTCGATCTTTCGTGTAGTAATAAGCTGTAATACAGTTTAGCTCATCTCACATGTATGGAATTGGATCTCTTCCAGTTTTGTCGACGGAAGCAACAATTATTGACACCAAACTTGATCTTCTTGGCAGACAATACATGCGAAATGTTTTCGGTTTTAGGCAGGGTGCCCGTGTGGTGTGTTCAGCCACGAGGGGAAAGTGTATATATGCGCACATGGACCAATGTTACTAACAAAAGTAGTGCTACAGGGGACGAGCTGCTAAAATAAAATACCAATGTACTAGCATATATCACCAGGTTCAAAATAAACCTATCTTAATCCCAACTTAAGTTATACTAACTGAGCTAGACTTGGACTTGTCATTTTCCATTGTTTCAACTGAATTATCACTGCCTTGCCTTGCTTGAAGTCACTAGTTTTGAGTTTGCTTAACACGAATTCCGAGAAAGAAAGCTTCCAAAGTAAACTTGCACTGCCTGACAAAGTTGGTATGAGATTATGAAATATGAACGAATGAAATATTTTTATACGTGTGCATGAGAATAAATGTATTTATCGTCCGAGCATATGGGGTTTCTTAATAGAGCCATCAATCGGACAGTTCCCCTACTTGAATGAAAAACCTTGGGGAAAGTAAAACTATTTTCTGTAAAAGTAACAGAGTGGCAAGTAAGTAGCTCCTCAGCCTACTTTTGTTGCTTTTGAACGTTTGATCGTTTTAACAGGTTGCTTGCTCTATCCCTCTTCCTCCCTATACGAAGAAAGAAACCCACTTTAGACAAACTCAACACGATATCCACTCGGGTCACAGATATACGTTAACATGAATAGGCATGTAGCTTTTCAAGATGGCCAACTTTTTTACGATTCTGGTGCACCAGGTCACAGGTAGTGTAAACAAGATTATAAAGTTTTTATTTACTCTA
>JAANSN010000701.1:0-48597 GCA_036850665.1 Dicranocentrus wangi
ATTTCCTATTTCCAGTATACTCATATTTGCTCACAAGACACAAAATCATCATCTGTCGAGAGATAACAAACTAGCACAACTTCTGAACTCTTTCGAAAAAAAAATGTTGCTCACTCGAGCTTTTGGATTAATTTCAATTCTAACCTTGATAGTGTCAGTGCTTTTAATATTTCTGGTGGATATTAAAGCAGAGGTTGTCGAAACTCAATACGGAAAAGTACGGGGGATTCGTCGTCAGTCTCGGAATGGAAGAGATTATAGGCAATTTCTGGGAATTCCGTATGCTAAACCCCCCGTAAAAGAGCTACGGTTTGAGGTTAGATATACCTATTGTGATTAGCACAATTACAACACCTTGCTTGACAAGGTACAACATAACAAACCCTCTCGGGTCCTGACCCTGTCCCACCTTTGTTGTAATTAGTTTATAACTAACTATAACAGGGCAGAGAGAATTATTTATAACGTTGAGCGTTGTTGTACTGGTAAGTGGTAGGAGCCTATGCCGCGCCGGCAAAAGGATAAAGGTCAGTACGGCAGTAGGAGCACCTCAGCGGTTGTATCTTGTCAGCTTGTTGTGCGTATCAAGATCAAGAAATGCTTTAACTAACTAAATTCAACAATCTGCTATGCGCAGTGAGAATATTTCGCGCTATGAGATAATCATGTTACAATTAAGCGGAGAAACATTTTATCTATCTATTTATGCGTATAGCCGCCTCAAGAGCCTGACAAGTGGGAAGGAGTTCGGGAGGCAAACCGATATTCAGCGGAATGCTTACAATACGAAATTTTGTTTTACGGAAGAGTTCAAGGTTATCCTTATCCTATAAGTTTCAAATGTTATAGTTTTCAAATGAGGAAATTGCCAAAACTTAACTAACGTTTATTTCTGAATTCACTGTAATTCATATGTAGGGGCCGAAGACTGCTTATATCTGAATGTATATACTCCAGCGGTAAGTCCGACACAAGTTCACCAAAACTACTCAATTAAATGTACTTGCAACTTGTAAGATGGGATATTTCTTAAAATGCAGGTACCACTACAGCAATCTAGTCGGAACGGGAAGCAACTTTTGCCAGTTATGGTTTTCATTCATGGAGGTTAGTTGATTGATTTGGATCCGGATTCTGTTTCTAAAGCTAACATACGCGAAAGACAAAATTCATAGACCTAATCTTTATTTATCAGGCGGCTTCATGTCTGGTTCTGCAAGCGTGTACAAGGGAAAATACTTCATGGATGAAGATATTGTTTTAGTTACCTTGAACTATCGCTTGGGTTCATTAGTTAAGTTACCTTAAGTTATAGATTTTCATGCCTTGATTTTACGCAATTGATGTCATTAAAAAGCATGCTTGTATGTTTTGGCATTATTGGCATATTACAGGTTTCTTAACTACTGGGGACGAGGTTTTAAGAGGAAATAATGGACTTCGCGATCAAAATTTAGCGTTACAATGGGTTCAAAGGAACATCGCAAACTTTGGTGGAGATCCAACAAAAGTTACCCTGTTCGGGGAGTCCGTTGGCGGTGGTTTGTTCCTCGTACATTTGATAATATTATTAACACACTTTCCCAATAAAAACTCTGTTTTCACAAAAATTATGTATTTCCAGCATCAGTTCACTATCATATGCTTTCAAAAGTATCGCAAGGTAAGTTTAATTATTATTTTTATTGAATTTGATTTCTTTTCAAAACGGTGTAAGTTTTCTAACTTGTGTTTGTGTCTATATATAATACCTACTCAAGGTCTGTTTCATCGTGCGATTTCATCAAGTGGATCTGCCATAAGAATATACGCCCTCACAAATGACCGATTTGGCCAAGCAAGAAAGTTTGCATCAAAGTTTAATTGCACGTCAGAAGACTCTTTAAAGCTGGTTACCTGTTTGAAAGCGGTTGATGGGAGGCAGCTAGTTGAGGCTCACCATGATGCAAAGGTAGTTAGTAGGTACTTAGGTAGTTAGCAAAGTACATGTACATAATGGTCTAGCTGCGATTGTGTATTACGCACTTTGGTAGTTAGTTATAATTTCTGAAGCTCTAGTTTTCCATTGTGTTTATGTATATACGTATGTATGTGTATATCCATTTAGGGGACAATCAGAGATGAATACTCACTTTTCGTACCAATCATTGAAAAGGTAAAAGATGGTCAAGAATTTTTAGCAGATGACCCTGCTGAACTATTGTCCAGCGGTCATTTCTCGAAAATTCCCTGGCTGATCGGGGTGAACTCTGGTAATCTCTTAATCAATCGTATGAGAAGTCGTCGTTGAGGTGTAATGAGACCCTGCTGAACTATTGTCCAGCGGTCATTTCTCGAAAATTCCCTGGCTGATCGGGGTGAACTCTGGTAATCTCTTAATCAATCGTATGAGAAGTCGTCGTTGAGGTGTGATGTGATTAGCTAACCTATTCTGTTTTGTTACAGGAGAAGGCCTGCTGTACACAATACGTAAGAATTCAACTATAGTATGAATATAATGGTTACATGGTTGACTTATTCGGAAGAGGAATACCCTAGTAATTTGTGCGAGAATTCTCGATATTTGCATTTCATCGTGTAGCTATTCAGTACGATCGAGAATTACTGAGGACCCTTGGATATCCCGAGGTGTGGAAGAAATACCTTCCAATTCTCATTGGTTTTGGGGACCAAGTTGCAGTTGAAAGAAACTCAGAAAAGATTCGCCAAGAGTATTTTTATAGTCCTATTGGAAGCCAGTCCAGTTTTCAAAACTTGACAAATATGTTTTCGGATAAATTATTCTTTCTGCCATCTCACAAAGCTGCCATGCTTCAGTCAAGACATTCACCAGTCTACATGTACTATTTCAACTTCCAAACCAAATTTTCACTGGAAAAGCTAGCAGCAGCAACATCGGAAAAGTCTGTTGTTCCTCCAGAAGCTCAAATAGCTTCATATGTGGCAGGCAGCTGGTTTACGGAATATTTGCTTGGATTTAAGAGACCTTATTATGGTATGTGAAATGTATATAGACTATGGATATTTACCCAGTAACGCTTTTTTAAATGAATTTCCCAATGTTTGTAATTGGTACTAATTGCTAACTTGCTTGTCGCATGATTTTGAATACAGTTATGTCAAAAGAGTCAGTTGCTCAGCGAAGGGTTGAATATTTTATAGTTTGCTTGTTGCCAGCCAGTATGCATCAGAGGGCTAATGTGTTGCGATTTATATATTCTCCTTATACATGCATATATAGTTTCTAGTTTCTTAATTGTTTTGATCTTTGTATATTTTCCAGGATCATATCACGGTGAGTTTGCAGTTTGCGTGTTTAACATCAAATTCCACAGCGGAAAGGAGGATCAAAATACGATTCCGCTGGGGTTTTAATTGCAATTTTTGATTCGGTCATTGCTTTGAATTCAATGTTGCCTTTTCAGGGGATGAGCTGCATTTGTTATTTGATTTATCTCGATTTACCGAACCCAGAAATGGCTCACCGGATTATGAATTGTCACAAAAAATGGTGAAAGTATGGACTGGTTTTGCATCTCAAGACAGTGTGTAAGCTACAAAAATGAAATATGAACTGTGTTTTCCATATTTTCCGTCTCAGTAAATAGGGTTACATGAATAATGATTATTGTAGGGTAAAGACTGGAATTGATGTAAACGGACTCGACTGGAAACCCATCGATCCAGACGAAACACCGAACTATCTAGAACTTGCATTACCACTTCGGATTGTTAAGGAACCTTTCGCCGAACGACTAACATTTTGGAAAGAGATACTCAATGAGATTTCACTTCACAACTAAAGCAAACTAGTACGCAAATTTCATTAAATGTTTGCTTTAATTCTTCTGGATAGTTTGATTTAATACGTACCAGATTTACAAGTGCTTAGCAATAATTAAAGATCATTGATATGACTTGATAGGCCATAATATGACTTGATAATGTCAATTAAATTCAAGTACTACAGGGGACACTGTCACTATCTTAAGTGTCCCTACGTACGATTAGTGACTCAATTTCCTATACTCGCCTCGATCGAACCATTATATATATAGTAAATAGTTTTGGCCAGATCATGCAGATTACTATTTGCCATATAGCCAACTCATTTTTATCATTATCATGGATGGATACAAGAAGAAAAACGGTTGATACAAATTGTTCAATGTATTGTTCTGGGGTTTGCATAGGTATATCGGGATATTTTTATCTATCAGTCACCACTTCAGTTGTCCCCAGTTGTAAGTTGCCGAAGTATGAATGCTATTAAAGAGCTCGTAGCTACACCATTTTTGCATGAGTTGAGTTTTGAAGTTATTCTTGAGAAACATAAAGTCGGGTTTTTCTTCTTTTTTTTCACAAAATAAATAATGCGACTAGGTAATATTGTGAAACAATCTTACCATAGACAGCCAAAACTAAAACCAAATCCATTATACGAAAGTTGGCAAATTATAAATACATACTCGCACAAACTGTCCGTATTTTGATAACAGCTAGATGTGTGACATATTAACACCCGACGATGATTAATGAAGATTGATTACAGTAATTGGCAAATTAAGATAGATGTAACAACCTTCATTGTAAAAAATCGGAGAGGAAAATCTTTCTGAGTCGTAAAATTTGACGCTTGTCATTCTTGTCAAGGAAGTGATGGTAGGTTGAAGGTGGAATGTCTGTTGACCCAATGCACCCAGTAGGAAGCTTATTGTGGAAACAATTTCCAATTTCGCATAGCATAAAATTCGTGTGAAGGTTGTATTCTTCATGAAAACATAGTTGCCAGTATTAATATGTAAGTGACACGACACATCATATGCATCAGAGATTTGATAATATGATTAAAGATAAAATAAGCAAATTGTCACAAATTATTGGATAATTTTTCAACCAACTGACATATCCGCAGTTGTAATTTTGTGATTTGTTCCGCTTGGCTGTTTTACTGGAAATGACAAAAACAGCTCTGATTATGCATGTGACAACTGCACTTTTGTACTTTAGCTTGAAGGACATAAGTTCAGTAAATTCCAATCACTGATCTGATAATTTCTGGCTTTTTCATTTCAATATGTACCACTTTTCAGGTGTTATGATGGAATTTGAATTGTGATTGGAGTTCCCATTCCTTTCCAGTTAAGGAATTTTCTCGTTATAGTCATCCTAAATCTGTTTTATTTAAGAGATTTTCAGGCTTCAAACTTCAAACACGGATACTTATAAATACATGTCATACATGAAAAATCTGTGCGATTGAAACATGAGCAAAATTAGATTTCACAGTTATGCTAAACTACGGTCATGTTGAATGTAACAGAACATGGACCGTATAATGTAATGTAGAGGCATATATCAAATTAGAAGTTATTTAGCTGAAAAATCATTGCCACTTACAAAAATCGACATAATTCATATCTCATTCTTACAGCTCCGTGTAACTCTTATTAGGTAAAATGCATTATTACATTCACCAAAAAAGTATCGGTAGGTATATATATATGCAACTCCTCAGTAATTAATATTAAAGATAACGGTAATAATTTCAAACTTTTCGGTTAATTGACTTTGTTGGAAGCATGTTCAACTTCCCTACTGAGGACCGCGTCCTCTATGAAGCCAATATATCTTATGAAGAAATTTACGTGCTTGTCAGATGTCAATTAACTGTCACTGGCGTACAAGATATAGGCCTATTTTTACACCTCGTCTCTTATCAATGGTATCATGGAAGAAACATGAAAATGTAATCGGTAACACAAAATTGCATAAACGTCAAGCATCAAGCAGGTGTCTATACCACCGATGAGGACGGGATTAGTATTTAAACCCGCTCAGAATCGGCTCAAGTCGTCAGTCTACTCTTGTAGTTCAGCTCGAAAACTCAGCAGTCTCCATAAACTCACTCATTCACCATGAAGGTTATCTTCACCGCCCTTCTCCTTGTTGCAGGCGCCTTTGGTGCTGCAGTGCAACAAAACCTCTTTGCTGAGGGACCTGAGTGCCGTGAGTTCCACACGAATTAATAAGCCCCTCTATTTTAAAAGACAGCCTATACGAGATTGTGCTAATTATTATTTTCTGCCATCTATATTGCAGCAATTGACGATCCTCTTGATCGCCCCGGAGATGTACTGAATGTCACCCTCCACCCACTCGCCTGCATTGACGAAGGAAGCGAGCGCGGGTAAGTTTTCTTTGCCTTAAACCAGCGTTACCCACTTCGTGCCCATCACGTGCACCTAACAGTAAATTTTTGTATAATTGGCTTCAATCAGAGACATCCACGCCACTGGATTGTCCACCCTCCACTACGAGGTTGACATCAATGCTCTCCTCCTTACTGCTTCCTTCGACTTGACCCTTGCCAACGTTGATGTCGTCACCACCTACGAAGCCACCGGATACATCGATGCCCGTCCTTTCCGCGCTGAAACCGTCCCACAAGGAAACTTCACCGGATCCGGAGATGCCAAGATCAGTGGCTCTGGTCTCCACGTTGCCGGTCGTGGTACCCTCTTCATCAACATCATCGGAAACAAGGTTGGAATCCTCCTCCTCAACCTCGAAGCTGTGGAATTCACCACCCTCAGCATTGACCTGAGCCAAGACTTCATGATTGGAGGATCTCCAGTTGACTGGGCCACTTGGAGCTCAAGCATCAAGGCTAACTTCGAAGCTGATTTCACCCAATACAAGAGCGAAATCACCGACAAGGTCCGCCTTGCTGCCAACAACATCATTGGAGTAAGTAGACCAACTGAACGCATTTGTTTTATCCTATGCTTATAATAATGCAATGGACTAATTTGTATGTCATATGTGACTTGCAGAAATACACCCTTGCCGAGCTTATCGAGCTCATCGGAGGAGGTGGTGGTGGTGGCGAGCCATGCGAGAACAGGCATTAGATTGAACACGCCTGAATGCTTCAACTGTACTCTTTACAGCTTTCAAATTCCCTGAGTGTAAATTTACTTCTTCGTCATGATTGAAAGAACTATCTGTGATATTCGCAATTTCTAAATAAAACCATTCGGCAATACTAACCTAAATCCATACCTATAGCTGTTCAGATGTATTAAGCATTCATCATCAATGCAGAATTTCCATGCGGGGGTGTGGCAGTTTTCATGATTTCATGTTTCACTGTTTCATGCAGCATGTTTGGTTGAAGTATGACCATTGAACTACTGGTTCAAATTAAATAATTTGCCTGGAAGGAAAATGATGGTGATCGCATAGTTTTACAAAATAGTAGTGCATACTACAAACGATAACTTTTATTCGCTCAACGAATTCTGTTTCACTCGACACAAACTTGTTAATTAATAACTTGACAAATTTTCAATGCAACAACGAGATATCATCTTTCTAAGCTAATAATAATGAACACTTGTTATATATTATAGGTAATAATAGGGTAGCCGATTAACTGTACCTAGGTTTACAATTATTACAATACAACTGACATTGCTGTTTGTGAAGTAAAGGATAATATAACCACACGACAAATAGCTTATGTAATTATGCGGAAAAAATAAATATTCGAGATAGTTTCATGTATCGCACGTGTGTGAGTGAGTGAGTCAAACATCTCTGCCAGAAAATTATAATATGCAAAGGCCAATCCGATCTGACTAAAGTCCGACTAGACGGTTGATGTATGTGGCACAAACGCTGTACTATAATTTTTCTTATTCGTACGCAGGCTCTAGGTTCATAAAAGTTATATACTATTTTCGTGCAATTTTTAATCATTAATAAATTCTCTAGATAGGAGTTAAATTTGAAAGATAGATATAGTTCCCAAGTGTAGTATCGTGCGTGTTTAGTTCAATTTACTCTTAAAATACGTGGTGCAATATAATTTGGTACACAGTGATCGATAGTAATTGTTTTACAATAATTAACCTATCAAGTTTTGGCTCCAGAGACATCCTTAAGTAGAAGATTTTTTTGTTTCATTCAGGTGCACATGAAATTAAAACATCTTTTAAATCTTTAGTTTCAAACGAGACTTCAACTCCGCTTATAAGGCATATGAAGGGAAATACCTTTGTTCCTAATTCTAAACATTAACCGATGAGAAGACATTGAACCGGCTGTCTCTATACAGAGTTTTGAAAGTTTTACAAGTTGCTGTAGTAGTAGAGTGAAAATCAAGGCTGCACTTCATCGTTGGTTGAAAACTTCATTATTATCAATGAAATGAACCATCATTATCTAGGTTTGGCAGCTTGATCATTTACTGAACTACTGAACACATAAAGCACTATACCTATATTCTTTCTAAAAGTTAACACCAGTAGGATCTGTAAAAACTTTGTAATGATATATATATACTTCAAGACATCGGTAAGTAAGTAATGCTTGTTAAATACATGAAACATTGAATAATTGTACAGTGTGAACCAACGACGTAACAGTAAAGTTGATTGAGAGTAATGAAGAGGGATGATTAGAGAATGCTATTTTAAAGAATACGGTGTAAACGGTGGCAAAATGTACAATGGATTAATGAATCCTTATAGACTATGAAGGTCAAGACAAGATTTTGACTTTCCAGATGAGCCACGAATTGACATAAGCTTGTCAATAAGACGCTGAGCTAATTTGAAAGATGAAGTAGCTGCACCTGCACCCATGGCCAGGACCCTGCTATTGCTTCGCTTCTTTCTTTGTCGTTGCAAAATTGAGCCCCCTCTAGGCCCTGATGATGATGAAGACGAGGATGACTTGGAAATGGCAACAGAAGTAGAAGATGAGCTAGAGTCCCCTGCGGATGACTGGTTAGCTTCTAAATGCTTTTTGTGATGTAGATGTACTTGTGTGGTGAGACCTTGAATTAAGTTATCCACCCCTAAATCTAATGAGGCCGAAACTTCGATGAATTTGCATCCATGAAGGGTAGCTAGGTATTTCCCTTCTGTAAAATTAATTGTATGAAGAAGACACAGGATTAATGTTACGCGAGTACTTTGAAACACGATTTAACGTAAGTATACAGTGCATCCACCCACCTTTCGTTGTTACTGATCGGGACCGTTCTAGGTCTGTCTTGTTTCCCACGAGAATCACAATTCGTGGCCTAGATACGTCTGCCTCCTCGTGGTTTACTCTGTGAGAACGCTTCGAATTATTTTTCAGGGTGATATCACTGAGCACATCCTTCGCGAATTGGAAACTTTCACGGTCAGTTATAGAATAGATGATGAGCACAGCGTCAAATTTGTATAAATGACTAACCTGTTATAAATAAGTACATTAAATGAGTTCCATATGGTAGAAGGAAGTAGGAAGACTTAAATAAAACCTAAAGCTGGTGGAAACGGTACTCACCGCTGAGTTTTGTTGATGGAATATTCGCAAAGAGAAATCGTATAAAATTTGTTGCTTTACATCTTGCTTCGGTTTGAAAAGAATTGAAGTTCCTCCGTTGCACAAATCTTCTGTAAAAAATTCATATGATTCAAATATTTAAAACCTTATTTATTGCACTTTTTGGAGTCTTCAAAAGCAATGCTATGCGTCTTTCAAACTTCTTTTGGGAAACTGGGATCATACTTCACCTTACTAAAAAGTTTTCCAAAAACTAAAAAGACTGAAACTATGACACGTCATCGAAAATATGATTGTGAACCCAAGTACTTCCCAAATTCGAACAGACAAATGCATGACACTAAACCAAAATGAGCAATTCAGAAGCCTTCAAATCTTTCCGGTGAAGTCCAGAGCTGGTTTATTTAGTCGAAGAAAGTGTCACTAGCAATTTCTAACTTTCTCTAGCATATACGAGCTCGGATTACTCGGTGGTCTAGATAAACTCACTTGGTCCTGAACAAGGAAGAGATACAAGAAATGTTTTCTCTCTGGTCAACCAGAAATCGTCCACAAGTGAAACCAAAGCAGAGTAAAATCATATAATACATTTCTACACACCACGTGCAAATGGTTAGCCATAGCTTCTACCGTACAAGCCATAACATGACTCTACTTCCTTACAAGACGATATATATCAACAAACAAAAATTGGGTAAAGAGGTCCTTAAGGATTAGAGGAAAACTATTCTATTCCAATCTACACAAGATGAAAACTACTTCTAAAATGTCGTGCATAGTGGAAAGATATAGCTTGAGATAGAGATTCCGCAGAATATAGGATCAAAAAGAGTAAGGAATTTGAGTTCATACTATATATACAGTTTTTATAGTAAACCTCAGTGATGTGCACGCTCCATATTTGTTAATCAACTTAGGCTCTCTCTTGGCGGATTCAGAATTTCATGGCCTCAAAGTCAACAAACGAGCCAAGCATATTATGAATTTCAGATTGCGCCTACTATGAGTTCATGGTGGACCTTTCATATATGGTGAATTGTGAATCTCAAGTTCACGCATTATTGGAATTTTATGGCAATGGCAAGCCTGCATATTTACATTGCGCAATTACTTTATTAAATTAGAGATATCGCATAATCAAAAGCGATTTCATCGGATGTCAAAAAAGTGACGACGTAAAATACCCTTCCAGTAAGGTTCCCTTTTCACTGTAAGCAACCAGTAATCAATTCAAGTCATGAAGCTTTAGGCCACTACACATTGTTTATTCGTCTGTCTCTTCAGGATTGTGATGTGATTTTATATGTATTATGTATTCATTTGTAACACTATTTGACGACAACGGGTGAATTTCAGCTTACTTGATATTTCATCACTCTTGCCGTCAGCGTGGGTCGTAACTGAAAGAAAATATAAATACCTATATCGTGAAATACATTTCCAGCTTATGTGAATGTCTACGATATTGCAATATGAACGTCTAATTGTAAGTAGCAAATAGGCATTAGAGAGCATCTGACTGTTTCAAAGCTATGTTGCATGTTGCGTTGCATGGGTCTAGGGTCGTTTCCCAACAGTTTATTTCTTTCAAACCACTTTCCCTCAATTAAGGGTCACCCCACACCTATTTCCCCCGACCAATTTTCCTCATAACTGACTTTTCTGAAGTCATGTATGTATGCGTATGCGTTAATGAATCGATTGCTTTCCATGACTTTCACCTACATGCAATCCTATAAAATATACATATAGTCGTCATTCATTAACTTTCCTCATCTATAATTCTGCATACCAATTTTTTTAAAACTACTCAAAAATTAGTAATTGTTCCATTTAAAAAATGCGGCAGTTAATATTATGTATAAGACAGTCATACTCATAACATAACTCACGTTATACGTATAAAACGTATAAAAATGAAAGAATGCAAGAAAATATGTATGAATGAATGCATATTGAAAAGAAATTACATAAGGCTTTTCGAGTCCATTCAGCTTACTAGCGATAGTACAAGAGCGAGAGAGGAGCAACACACTCATAGTCAGTTACGATACATAGAAAAAACCAGAACCAAGTAGGATGTAATAAATCAACTTTACATCGAATTAAAACTTTCCCCATCACCGCCATATTCTCCTTTCTCCATAAACAAACTTTCTATCTGGATAAACAAGGTTTGGGTGAAAGGGGTTTCGCCTGGATTTGACCCAGTGACTCTAAGAGGAAAAGTAGAGCAATTTGCGGTTTTATTATGTTATATGGCGGCAACTCAAAGGGGATAGCTTATCAAAAAGCTTTATCTTAATGCATTCTAAAATCTCACAAAAAAGTCTCCGAAGATGGAAGTTTGTTAAAGCATGTAAATATACATGTATCCTTTAGTTTGATACATTAAAGGCATTACTACTGCGGAGCTAGATGAATTTTGTGTGTGCGAATAGCTCTCCTTCAGTTGGTTTGAAACAACACAAGACTTTCCAATTTTACTACTTCCTCGTAACAGGTTAAAAGTAAGCTTTGCTAATGGAATTTAACATTTAGAATTGTATGCTTTTCACGGATTAACTCTACCTATTGCCAGTACACGAATTTCCTCTGCATCCACAAACTATTTGAATTTGAAACAAGAACACTGTCAAAATTTCTTTGCCGAATATATGTAAACACGAACTTTGAAAATTAAAATTAAGCTAATTTAACGAACTAACTTGCTTTGAAAGCAGTATATATACTATGCATAAGGTTTGTACGTATCAACACTTCCCCATTTCCACACCCACCGACTCTCCCCTCCTCCATGTCAACATCACGCCTTCAAAATGTCCGGGTTTCTCAGATGGAGTCAAATCAATCTGGTCATAAATAATACTAACAAAATAGTTTTGTTTACGCAAGTATGCAAATTTGGGGCGATGAAGCCACAATAAGAAAACTACGTCAGTACAGACAGACTACAGACAAAGCTATAAGGAATGTCATGGAACACTTTCTTTCTTATCCCCCTAATTTGAGTTACATATACAACGATGTACGTGCCAACCCGCTAACTATCATCCGTACAGTTGCTCAAAGCTGGAGAAAATCTTTGCCACGTGGAACTGTTTCCACTTGTCGTCCATGTAGGTTGTTCCCACGGTATGTGGCCTTGGGAAAAGGAATGTGTACTACTCATGTAATTCTAGAATAACGTTAGTGCACGCACAATAGCGCTAAAATAAGTGCGAAAGTTGTAGATAGGATGTTCCGCATAGTATATGAACAACTTTTGCACTACTTTGCTAAGTAGATTTCTTTATTGCGTTTGCAAGCACCCCTACACAGTGTGACTGAGGGATATGCTTTAAAAGTTTTTAAAGCGTCAGTTCTATAAAGAAATTCTGGGAAGTGGACGCGACAGTAGAGCTGAATCGACTGTTGCTTCCAAGTGCGTAGGTTGAATATTGAAATCTAATACGATCAGTCTCTCGCAGCATCCCGAATGTCTTAGCAAAAGTTCTAAATGTCACCCTGCGGAATACATGGACCGTTCCAGGAAATTATTGGTCAATTACACTAGAGCCCAATACACAAACAACTAGAAACAAAGATACGACCAAAATGCTTACATTGCACGCAAGGACATTTAAAGTTAAATGGTAAAAAGGTTCGAAAGCGTTTAATATAAAATTCGCTTCGTCACACAGTCACACCACCTTTTGTCGAATGACCCCGTCCCTCCCCACCTAACACAAGCTTCACTATAAACATTTAAAATCCTCCTGCTTTTCGTAACGCTTTTATAACTTGCACTTTACTTTGAAACAACTTTTAATTGAATAGTTTCCGTAAACAAACAGGGCTAGGGGCAAACAAATGCTTGCGACACTCATCATGCAATTTATTTTAACGAGATCAACGATGTTATCAACCAATGCAAATAAAGTCTGCCATAAACATAGTTTCAAAACTTTAGAGGTCACACGTGGAGACTGGAGAGTGGAGTACACATGAACTCTGGTTCATAAGCCCAGTAATGGAGATATTCCACGAAAAGGTTTTCAATTAGTCCTACAGTTCCTTCCCATCAGAACACCATGTACCTTATTTTTATTTTGCCTGATTCATGAAATGCATAATAACCTGGGACCCAGACATACCTCGTTTAATATATTTCATTTTACATGTCAGTTTTAAACCTGTCGCATGAAGTAGCTAACTGTTACGTGCATACCGTAACCCATAGTTGGTATAAAGTGGATCTATGTAGGATTCAAGCAGCTCATAAAAGTCCCATTATCTTTACAATAAGAATTTATTGAGGGTTTGGCGTCCCTTAAAATAGCTTTGTAAATCGTCCTATTTGCGATTTTTTCTCCTTCAAATTCTTATTCGATTTATCAATGGGAGTAACAATAATTCAATTGATTTATTCATTGCTTAAGAAACTTTAAAATCAGTTGCCTGATGACTACCAATATAGGGGTTTCGTGTAAACTAGAGCATTCTCAACGTCATCTCTGTAGCTTCACTCACAGACAGGAGGAATTAGTAACACGCACAGACAAGGAATTAGTGGGCAAGCTATACATATGGTAGTTTACAATGATGATGGTAGGTATACCTCAAATAACAGGAAATACTGGAAAGTAGTAAATGCAATACTAAAACGTTCCTTCTTCTATCCATGTAAGGTTTCTCTGAATTATTTTGACTAGACAAGACATACACAGAAAGTGTAATTTTAGATACGCGAAGTAGGCACACATTTTAGACCACAAACATACAAAGTTTGGAGCATATTGCTAGCTCATCAGAAAGTGAAAAGGTGGAGTATAATATGACACGCACGTACACGCACTTTTACCTGAAAGGGAGAGTCCTGGTTTAGAGAGTGAGTGAGTTGAGGGAAAGTGTGTCGTCAATTGAATTACTTGCTTGTGCGTATACAAACATGTGGAGAGAGACTTCAAATTCTGGAGAGAGACGGAGATATACGTATATATATAAGCACATGTGCTTTCTACTCGACCTACTTGCTCATATAAGAGAACATAATGATATTTCCCATTCCAAAATATACGTGAAAGCTGAGTTTACCTAGAGGCCCTTATCTCAACTAAAAAGGTAGCTAGTGGATATACAGTTCCTACGCACCAACTACTACTGGATGAATGTATATTAAACAATGTCTGAAATAGCCCTGTGAAATTGTCTATTTCCTACTTTCTTTTTTTACCCTTCTCCTTTCTTTTTCCCAGTGAATGAATGAATGAACCCGAGTGAAGCGTTCAGAAAGCCGAGTGCGTTGAGCATTCTACATCAAGTAAAGCAAGCACGCACCATGCAAGGTTTGAATGAATGAAAATTCGAGTGCAGAAGCAGAAAGTGGGAAGTGGAGGAAGGAGAGCAAGTTGCTATTTTATACTGAAACAGTATAACGGTAAGTATTCCCGTAGGACGTACATAGGGAAAGTCAATAAAAGCATGGTAAGGCCCACGGCACGTGTCGTCGATATTTGGGTCTTGCTGCCTTTGCGTTTGCACAATGCGTGCCCTATATACGCATCTTTGGCTTGTATTGGCTGGCAAGAAAGAGGAGAGTGCTAGCGTCATTTCGCAAACCGAGGGAGAAAGTGCGTTCCTGTGTGTGAGCTTCCTCTATATATGCTCTCGGTTGCTTCGTATTTTTTCACTAAGCTCTACGTGTTAGCAACCAAAAAAGTTACGACGATAATCTAAGATTTGTCTTTCCTAAATAAAGGAGGAAACAGTGAGGAAAGAGAAGGGAATCTGGAATCCTCTTTGCTGTATGGTATGTGTACATATGACCTGTCTGGTGTGTCTTATTTCTTTGCTTTCACTTTTCCTTCCATCTTTCAAGTCTCTGAAAGGAATTTTACATGCATTCCTCCACTATGCTCAGCTCAGCTCACACATTCTTTTATTCTTCCTTGGATGCTTGAATGATTCGGATGGAATATAATAATGACTTTGTTTTCTACCGAAAACATTTCAATTTTCTTTCCGTATAAGTATGTTCATAAACAGGATCACAAATCACAACAACTGTGTTTACAACCTCACTGATCAATTCCTCTCTTCCATTTACACGCTACTTGTACCCGGAACCAGTAGAGAAGGAAATACAAGAAAAGCTAGGTATTAACTCGCCAAATCATTTTCTTTCAGCTTTATGCTTCTCGTCTCGTAACATGGTAGTGGTATGAGGGTCGTATGTGCAGTGCATGAGAGAAATCGAATCAGATATTTTCCTATTACTGTCTTTGTTGTGTGAAACGAAATGCTAATGAATCTTCTTACAAAGCAGTGGGGCAAGTCATTTCACAGATACGAAAGATCAATTTGATATTATGTTTTATTAGTGTCAGTAGCAGTGTATGTATTTCTAGCATTTTTCGACGAAATGCGTTATGGGTCAACCATCAAGTCAACTGAATTTGTTATGAAATGTTTCCGGATCGGAACAGCAAAAACTACGATCCATTTCTAGGTCAAATGGAATAAGTGAGGCGGACAAATAAGCAAAGAAAGCATAAACATTTAGGTGCAGAGGAAAAAAGATAGAACGTACGATCATCGTCTTCTTCAAAATCGCTTCCAATGCCTGGGTCACTTCCGCTACTTCCTCCTTTACTAAAATATTCTGCGATTGTAGCCTTCCCGACGTTGGCACTGCCAACTATGACCACGTCGTAACATACCTTTTTAGATTTTGGTTTGTTGGGCTGACCTTTGTCTGTTGAGGCTGAAGTAGAATCTGGTGATTCTGGCGTTGTAGCATCCTATCAGTTACGTAAATAGAGGTCAAGCAAGTCAAAAAACCGTACCAATGATTCTAATACCAGAGAGGTGATTTATAGTGCAACCTTTTTGAGCTGGCGAGGGAGTCGACCCGTGACAACACCGCAACTTGGCATAGACAACGTTCTATGGCGCCTATAAGGGCTGACCCTCTTTTCCTTCTTTGGCGAACCTGAAGATGTACTGCTTATACTACTGGAACTAGTGGAATACGGAGTGGCAATCGAGTGATTCGAAACTCGTCGATAACCTATGTCATAAAGATTCTGGAGTTTATGCATTGTGACTATACTCATGCGTATTTGCCGTATGCATATTTGGATGAATGGATAGCAATTTGTTTGTTGTCAATATTTTTACACCAAATACCTGAAGATCTCCGACGGGGGACCCGTTGCTGTTGTTGAGCCCATTCCGAGCTAACATAGGCTGTTTCGGCAGTGAGGCTAAATCCGCGTTGTCTACCCCGACCATGTGTCCCGAAATTTTTCACAACCTTCGAACCATCACGTTTCTGTTTTTGCTCCTGAGCTAATCTTAAATATCTCCCTTGAGGACTGGCAGAACTACACCTGCGAATCGTTGCTTGTGTAGTTCTTTCCGGAGACTTTTGGGAGTGTTGAATTGGAACAGTTATGGATTTAGACCGCTGCTGGCGATTTCGACTACCCAATGGGTCATCATCATCATCTGCATAACGTCCTCCGCGAGCACCATGACCCGGAAGCAGGAGGGAAGACGCTGATGGAACCTGAAATATCCACGTGCAGTTTATATTTTTAATACCATATATGCTAATTGCAATGACAAATACTTCTACGACTAAAATAAATGTCAATAATAATGTTTCATACCTGAAGTAGTTTATTATTGCTGCCATATCTTTGAACATACTGCTGGGAAAGGTAGCTTCGACCACTAGCATTGCTACTTCGAGAGGAGGAGCATATCACGGGACAAAAAAGGTCGTATGAGTCACCATAATCAATGCTGTCTGTACTTGCAATGACGTTGATAAAATCATCGTTAAACTCGACAGGACTGGGATACTTTTGAGGAGAAGCTCCAGAAGACTTTGACTTTTGACGCACTTTTGGATATCGACTCCGTCGAGTCTGATGCTCATCCTCCATGCCAAAATTACCCAAAATGTTGGATGCCGAGAAACTGCTTTGAGTGAAGGTAAACACAGGATGATTTCTAGATGTCGAAGAGGGAAAGTACGGATAAGGATCCTCAGAAATGACATGACGGGGTCTAACAGCGATCCCTTGCTGAACAGGGGACTTTGAGGGAGACACTTGCCTTTGACGGGTTAGCATTCTAGTTAACTCTCGTTACTTATTATTACAACAACTCGGCGAAAAAATCAAGGAACTGGAACTACTTGTAACTTGTAATGTTATGTTTTTATTAGCCTCTGAAAATTTCAAGACCTTTGTTCGCCAAATGATGACACTGCGGAAAGATCATTGTGATTGCTTCGGACCTAGTGAAAGCGTCGTTATTGTTTAGGTAGGGCGAAGCGAAGCGTCTGTCTATCTGATCAACCTATCACAGAGTCATAGGCCGACTGATGAACAAAGTGAAGAGAGTTTCTGGTTATATACAAACAAGGGAAGTGCATGTACGCAGTGAGTACGCACCCATTCTTGTTTAAAGTAGAGTGAAAGGTTCAAAGAACGAACGTTGAGGATGTGGATATGGAATGAACGCATGAACCCAACTGCTATATATTGCTGTCGTGCTGCCACACGCACTAAGTCTTCTTGTTACTTTCCTTCTCCTATTTTGTGAAGACAACACACAACGCAACAGGAAAATTGCGTGAGACTTGAGCTATTTTTGGGCACTTTTGGTCTGACTTAATTTGCCTCGTGTTCGTGCTACTCACAGTTTTCCTTTCGCAGTGAAATTATTAATGCGGATTTATCTACTGCCACTATTTGCGTTAAAGCTTGGTTACAACTACTTAACATGACTTATGTATCTAGAGTAGAGAACAATTGCATAAGTATGCGAGCATAGTTGAGATTTTGAGATTGACATCATTAATGAAGCCACAAGCTCAAATCCATATCGGAGTTAGAATCTATAAATATTATATAATATGCTTGATATTCCTACCAAATCTAAAGGATTAATTAACTTTTATCAGATTTAAAACTACAGTTGATTCATTGGACGAAAAGTGTAGTTAGTCCAAGTATACAATATAAATCTGTTATAAGCTCAATCAGTACATACTAAATACTACTTATTTACTCAAAGTACATTTTTGTATAATATACATTCAACTGTGATACGATTCAATAAATATTTCACCATTAGCTGATTGCCCCATCTCTTTGCTGTATAACAATTTCTCTAAATGCAAGGTAGAAGTTGCAACGAATACATACATGTCATACTTCGTTCAATACTAAGGGAAAGTTGCCTATATTAGCTCTCACTATTGAGGAAATTCATTTTGGGAGATTTTATAGGCTTACGCACGTAAGTTTCTTAGAGGGACACGCACTGCCACGTGGAGAGGTTCTCCAGAGCTGAAACCCAGAATTCCAAATATTATATGCTACATAGTTGTTTTGTTATATGGGTTGATATGCTGCATTTTATTCCATGATGTACTTACGCCAATAGGGCATAGGGTTGGGTTGGGAAGCCATACGCATTTTAAGAAAAAGAGGATACATAAATACTGCATTCATAACATACATTTAGAGGTATGTATACTTACGCACATTTGACCTGCCTTTCCCTACATTGCCTATGACATATAACGTATACTATACGGCCAAGGGACTGGGTTAGGTAAATATATCAATATGTATGCGTAATGCCTGTTTGTTTTCAGTCAGTTATGAATTCTATAGTACCTATTTAGGTATACGCTGCTGGGTATGCTTTATTGTGTGCATATAGTATAAATGATCTGCGATAGTGAATAAGTAAGTTAATTCGGTTTTCTGACAGAAGTTAAAAGAGTTGAATATATTATAATGCCGTAATGGTCAAATAAAAGTGCTTCTTACGATGAATAATAAATGTACAGTTACAGTACAGCGAACAACTAATGTACGAGTAATCGAGTAAGTGGAACATGCAAACAATGAAACTACAATAGAGAAAACAAGCGTACTAATAATCCAATCAATCAAATCAGCAAACTTTTTGAATGAATGACAGTTTAAAATATGATACAAGCACTTACAAATTTAAACTACCAGTTGCATTTAATACATGCCTATTATATCAAATGGAAACTTTGTTTTTCAGTGGAATTCCACTTTTAGGCTAAGTCTCCAATGCGCTGCTCCATACTTTCATAACTTAAATCACACAAATATCCATTTTCCATTTTTGAAAATAGATTTTTACGTTACAATTTACATTACGTTTCTGTGTACATTTGACATTTCCAAAGGCAGTATCAATAAAATGCTATACACAATCAGTTAAAGATGTCGCATATCACTACAACTCACTACAGTTTTAGACGCAGTTTAAAAACCTTATTGATCATATATTCAGTGAATAAGAAGGAAATTTTACATCTGTATGTACATTATTCTAAAATATCATATCTAAATATATTTGTATAAGCTGTTGCTAAATGCTATATTCGAGATATATTATACGTTCATTGAGGTTACAATGGATCACCGCACGTCACAAAGTTCGCCGTTACATGACAATTGTTTGTACCATTAATTGGTTTAATCCCCCGGACTTCCCAGTTCCATCACAGATGCAAGACAATCTCCAAACTCTTCCAAAACTTCTCTCTCTATCTCTCCCTCGGACATTCTTTGCTTCTCACAAGCCTCTGCCTTAGCTAGCAGTAGTTCGACAGTCGCGGTAACGACTTCGTAGGAAATCGTGCTATGAGGATACCTTAAAAATAAGTTTATTTATTAGTTTAGCGTAGCGCAGCAATCCCCATAATCGGAATCACATAATACCAAATCATTTTAATCATGGCCAAAAATTGCAAAACGATATACCTGAATACGATTGGAGGTACCATAATTCCTAAGTTGTTCTGTGCAGAAACTTCTTGCATTTGAGCTCTCATTTTATTTTTCACTTGATTTTGTTGTTGAACTCTGACTTCTGCGGCTTCGGCAAGGTCTTTTAATGTCTGTCTATGCGCTGTCCCTGCACCAGCAAAGTGTTGTTCCACCCCGACTCCATTTGGTAGGCCAGATGGTATATTTTCAATACAATTCTTGCATCCAGTACATTTACAAATCCCGGAACAAAATATTTTTGCTTCGTAGCATTCACAATAGTTTTTCAAACACCCAGATCTTCTGCAATTACAGCCTTTATTGTGTCTTCGTTCGTGTGCTTCGCCTGACTGTGAGCTTTTTCCGATTTTTGGTCTAAACGCACCAGGATTTCTTTCCAACACAAGTTTAATGGCCTGTAACACAATGTTTTCATAGCAAATATTAAGTATATTGCAAAAACAGCGTGGATTAGCAATAATAGCAAAACAGTATGTCTCAATTCTTTCTTTCCCACACGTAGAATTTTTACAATAGAGATATAAAGATTAAGATAGAGGGGAACCCCTAATGCTAAATGCATTGCATCCTCTGTGCTCTTAATTTTTTGTTGACAGTGTACCTGGAAGCAACTTTTACTAATATTTCTAATTTGAAATCTGGATATTCCTGGAAAAAGTAGCTTCCAGTGACCAAAGGTTGCTGAGGATACCCCCAGGTACAATCTCAACAGAGCTTCACGGGCTTCCCATCTTTCTTGCTTTTTAATCTATGATTTTTACCNTAGAGATATAAAGCTTTTTAATCTATGATTTTTACCTTTTGTCGATCCTCTTCGTGCTGAAGATTATTGAAGCAGTTATTACAATTACACAAGTGACAAAATTCACCGTTGGCAAAACAGTCACAGTAAAGTTTTAAACACTGAGATTTGGTACAATTACATGGCTTGCGAGGTCTCATTCCATTAGGTTCTAATAAAGACCGTATGGAATCTAGGTTATTTCCAGCTGACGACGGTAACGACGATGCCAGACCACTCAATAAAGCACTAGTATCTGTTAATGACGCTTGCGAAACTGGTATTGGTTCGGCAGGTCGAATTGGAATTGGACCTGATGGTTCTGCCTTTACCTACAGGAAAAAACGATGATAATGTTGATTATTATGCGTTACGAAAAATGTTCAAGTCTTTGTCAGTCCCCTTTCAAAATACATATGGTAAACGTACAACATAATTAGGAAGAACGACTATATTCCCTAATCCAGAGGTAGCTTGTTGAAACGCAGCAACATCGGCTGCTGATGTTCCAGCAGGAAGGATAATGGTTTGTCCTGGAGCAGGTTTAGGAGCTACAGGTTTTGGTTTAATTGTAGCTGGAGCAATTGGCACTTTATTAGAAGGCGCAATAGCTTGCTTTCCTTGCACTACACGTACATATTGAACCTAATCCGATATAATCATTCATTCACTGAATTACCCAACGATTAATTAAATTAATAATTTATACGGTGGCACCACACCATCTGGCATATACACCTACCTGATTTCCTTGCCCAGTTGGAAGGGCTATATACTTCTCCGTTGGCTGATTCAGGGGTGTTAAAATATTTCCTTGTTTAATCATAAATTTCCCCATTCCAACTTGTTGTTGATCTCCACTCGGTACTGGTGCAGGCAAAATTTTGGCAGGGCTCTTGGGAGCAAGAGGCTTTTGTTTATTTGGGGTTCCAGGAGTCGCAGGTGCCAGAATAATGTTCTGTGCATAATAACGAAATAACAGTAATGTTACATCGCATTCTAAAGCTCACTTACTTATTCAAATGGTACGGTATGATATTCGTTTAAAAAAATTTGACAGCAAACATACCTTTCCACCTGCACCAAGGGTAATACTTCCTCCACCTTGTATAATTCCTTGTAATTGACTTGGATCCATTATAATAGTTTGCCCTTGACCTAGGTCTCCTCCAGTTTGTTGTAAAACGTATTTGGTTACAACCTGATCAAATTTGACGGTATATTCATATGACATGGAACTTAAATTAAACGGTTTAGTTAATTTTGTACGAAACTATTGGCATTTATTACCTGCTGTGGAGTAGCTCTTATAATTTTTTTCGGGGATTTACTGGGAGTAACTACAGAAGCCGGAGCTGTGACGCTAGTAGTCACAGGATTTAGTGGTTGCAAAGTACCAGTTTCCGGGTTAAAAATAGCCTCTTGAACGTTTAAAAATTGTTGGTTAATGTCGTTATGTACATTGACATTGTCGGGCGTCAAATACGTTTCATGTTCTTCGTGATTTGTAGATTCGATGACTTCCTCTACAATATTCTCCGTTTCCATCATGTTTTCCATATTACCTTGATCCATTGGTATTTCAACCTAACAAATGAAATCAATCAGATACATAAATCAGATTAACCAATTAAGTAAAATCTTTTACATGCAACATCCCTCTGGTGTAGATTTCACTAAAGTGATTGGCAATTGGCATTCGTTTCGCCGACCAGTGTACATTATTATCATATTATCAGATATCAATTGTTTGGCAAATTTAATTCATACCTGCTCGGTCATTTCAACTCCTTCTCCAGATCCTTCGTTGGATATGATATTTCCTTGTGCATCCATTTGATGGAATGAAACAAGGTCATGCATCTGTGTGGAGGTAACAATGTTTCCATCGGCATCAATATGAATCTGTTGTGTAGCCACTTCTCCATTCGGATCACCATTGTGATCCACAACCATTCCATCTTGATCCTGTTCTCCGGTGTCTCCAAACGTTCCATCAACATACTGTTGCGTTTCTTGCTCTGCTGCTGCCGCCGCAATCATTCCATCTTGCATTTGTTGTAATTGTTCTGAAGACAGAACTATCGTATTTCCATCAGCTGTATTAAGCTGGTAATATTCTTCCTTCAATTGAGTGGGAGTTGCCTGCTCTTGTATTTGTTGGTCCGCCATGATGATATTATCTTGGGAAAGGCAATGTTTAACAAGTAGTACGAATACCAATTAAAATTGTCAATTTTTATATCTTTTAGTTAGCGAATACGTATATGTCTGGCCTGAAAAACTTCACTCAAACACACACACGACACAATCAAGAGCCATTTCAAGTGCTTCAAATTTTCACTACTGGCTCCACTACTACCAATTTAAGATGTTTACTTCCTATGAGAAGTATTTCTTTGAAGAATAAAGAATAACACAATCACATCCAGAATTCTAGCCACTAAACTAAATCACATTTACGTTTCTTCTAGATGCTCGATGCTCTCGTCAACTGAAGAAAGATTCACTCTTTCTTGACTGTGATAATATCCAACAGCGTTTTACAAAACAGCCATACGTAACAATTCCTTTTAGGTTCACAATTTGGCATTCGCTTGGAACTATTTTCAAGTATTATTAATCTAAAAGCAAAAAAACATAGAATATACTTTTTCACTTTTTTTCCATTTTGCACAAATTTTTACACAAAAATTTCGTACACATTTTGTCCACGTTCTTACCTTCTTCGTTCCGTCTGACGTGGCCTCCTCGACTCCTTCCCGGACACCTAAAAATGTCAAAAACAATAATTATTACATCAAGTATAGAACGCGTCGCTTACCCTTCTCCTACCCTTGTAGAAGTTGTACACAAATCTTTTTACTACATAATTTCCAAATATGAATTTTTGACAATGGGCACGGGTTTAAAAATGGAGTGCTGTTAGTTAGCTTAGCTGTTTGAAAAATTTGCTTGGACTGCACTGACCTGGACAAATCACAATAAAAAACAAAAAATGATGAGATTTCGTATCAGGTGCTCAACAGTGCATATTCAATAGCCAATTAATTAGCCAGTCTTCGACATTCCACTTTACAATTAATTTCAATCATTGTTTTAAACATTTAAACTCAACGCAGCTTCTTCACACATTCCTCCCATTGTTGTTTTCTACACAATCAACATTGCATGTGACTAAAACACCATGATGACTTGTAGGATATTTACTGCTACATAAATCCCCAGCCCCCGCCCCCGTGCATTATTACTTTACTTCCAGTATTCCATTTCAATTATTATATACCTAGTGGATCTCTAAATTGAGAAAGCGCAAAAGGAACAGGTGCATAATTGCTTAAACACCACACAAATTTCCCATTTTGCAGCAACAACCCAAAAGAGCACACGATCACACGACTTTACTAGTTTTGCACCATCCTCTCATCAAATTAAAATGCATGATAATTAGTAAAATGTGTGTTATGTGATGTATGCTGCTGATTTGTGAAAAAGCATACAAACTAAAAGTCGGATTTTTATCGTCCCTATTCTATTCCAATAATTTGTTCACCTCAAATTGCACATCATCATCAGCCCGAAACTACATAGTGGCAGCGTTGCACAACAGCCACACACGTCCTGTGGCTGATCTTTGTTATTAATTAGCTTTAATTTAAATCTGATATGCATTTTACTAGTTTATCATTCCACACAAGTGACAGTTATGAGGATGATGATGTGAAGACAACACAAAAGTGTACAAAGATTTTTCACACAATATCTATAAACATCAGTCGATGGAGTCCCGGTCAATCTAGGTTAAAATTTACACACGGGAGGGTTGCTAAAACTTTGAATTTTTGAACTTACCAAGGCGGCATGAATATATAGGGCAATGGAATATGTGGGATGCCACCAGAAAGCCAGGTGGAAAGATTATGTCCCAAATCCCCAATGCGGTCTTTTTTTGTATGAACAACGACGACCCCCACCTGAAGCGGATTTTCGAAGGGCTTTTTAATTAAAGTTTGAGAAATAACGCTGTTTTTCGAACAGGTCCTGGTTACAACCCTATGGACATCAAAAAAAAAGTTGCCTCTATACATACATTACATTACATACATGTTTCATTTTCATTACAGGATTTTGAGCGACCTCCATACTCACTTTACAAACATTTAGCTAGCATTGTATTGCACATATTGCATCTCCTTCGCTTCGGTCTGGTTTGGACCTCTGTCCCGAGCCTGACTACTACTGGGCATATATATAACACTAAACACATCCCATTCGTCCACACACACACTTACTGCTTTTTTGGGAGCTATTTCATTTATATCACTTCTTGAAGTACTATACATAGCAGCAGGCAGATGAGAGGCGTCCTTTTCTTCTTTCCTCCCGGATTGCTTTTTATATTCCACAGCACACACGCAAAGACCATAATATAATAGTAGTGTTAATGTTGATCTAGATATAAAGGCTTCTTGATATGTGTGTGCAGTGTGTATTGAGAACTGTGTGGGTTTTATGTGTAGTAGGTACTATAATACGCGTCTAAGTTTATAAAAAGTGTACTTTTCTACGTATGTACTTATGTACGCGTAATTACGTAGTAGAGTGTGTAGTGTGTAGCATTTTTATCACACTACTTACTCATGCCTAGGTTTGCAAGCAGCATTATTATCCTATCCTTCTCGTACTCGTTTTGGTTTACTCCTACATTGCGTTTCTATATCGGTTTGTCATGTCCGTCCGTACGTCGCGTCTGCGTCTGTCAGATATTAGCCTTAGCAAACATGAGCAAAAGCGATCGATTAAAACTCACGTCAGAAAACTAAATGTTTCGTTTTGTGTATAGATACTTTGATCTGAAAAGCGTGTCGTTGCGTTATCCATATTTAACTTTTAGATTTTGCCGAGTTATTTTTCGTTCGCCAAATTAAACGAAGTACTTTTAAGTACTGTTTGTGAAGTGGATTCGGCTGAAGGGATTGTGACGTTCGCCCACTAAAACTGGGTCCCGTGGTTGTGGGTGGGTGGATGCATATCATAGTATACCACAAACAAACAGTAAATAATGTTCGCGTGAAACCAAGAGTGTATTAGCGTCTCTAGTTTTTGAATTTTCTAGTCCTCCCCAGCCCAGTCCCCGTCTCTTCATAATTTATGTATATGATACTCAATGATTATCGTTTGTACTACGGTCGAGTACATAACTTTTGTTATGCAAATTTTTATTAGCGCTTGGACCGACATTAACCTCTCAAAACCTCCCGCAAGCCCAACTCCCATGTCATCTCTTCTAAAAAGGGGCCTGTTTTGGTGGACTAGCTACTAGTAGCTAGCTACCCTAAAAATCCAAGCAAATAGGGAAACCCTATTTTCGCTCCATAGATATACTCTGTTGTATGCAGCTGAATTTATAAACATGTGAAACAATGAACAATCCTGTACATATACTTAAGTACTAGTACTACTGCTGTCCTTTGTCTTTGTGATTTGGATCAAGATCCAGTCCACCAGACTGCATACTAGTGCATACATATAAATACATAAGAGTAAAGCATTCTGCATTTTTGCATTACGTGCTTGCTTATATAATGTGAGTGAGTACTGTACTACTGTGTATTTACAGCAGCCGCGTCGTCCATCCGCACCGCACCTGCCTTGACTTTACTTACTTACTTGCTTACTACAGACGGCGGACGCCTCGTTCATCTCCTTTCAATGACATTCAATGTCCCCCTGAAATGGCCGCGAGTTTTGAGGCTGCAGCAACAGAAACACACCATTCAAGAGTTGCTGCTCACATCATATCATCACTTACTCACTCATTCATACATCACTCGAGGTGAGGTTACAAAAATACAAATATCATTCATTCATTTCATTACTTTGTTTTTGTATACATGTGGTGCAGGTGCAACACTGATTGATTGATGATTGATTATCTTGAAAAGTCTGTGTGGTCTGTGTGTTTACTACAGGGAACACTCTGTGAGCAGTTGAGAGGAGAGGACAGGAAGGAGGTGCCCCTTGAGGACTACTGCACTCCCCACAGTCCCCACTGCTGGGGTTTCAATTGGGTTTTGCCAGCCAAAATTATTAGCTGTGGAACGAACGTATGACAGCGGCTTAATTTGGTGAGCAAAAATATACACGTGTTCTGTGGTCAGTGCGCAATATAATTGCACACAAACAATAATTTCTATCTTTCGTAATCATTGAATGGTAACTTTTTTTTTGTTTTATATAAAAATTGTTTGCAATTTCTGCTGTCGGCCATCGCTAACTCCTCCCCGCTGTACTCTGGATGACAAATTCCAATTCCGCTGTTTTGGTTGTTGGTGGATGGATGGATGGATGGATGGATGGATGAATAAAAAATATAAAAATACATTCTGAATGTAGCAGTTCGGTGTAGTGTTACGGAATACAAATATAAACTACCTAGTCGAAATGGCTTCAGATGACGATTTCCTCCCTGAAGATGTAAGTACCAGGTGTAGGTGAAAGCTTAGTAAGCTATGAGAAACGATTCTTAAGAACATTCGGAGGAAGGAGTTAGAATCTCTAATTTCCAATTTACATGTTGTATATGGAGATGTATAATAAGATTAGACAAGACATGCTGGCTGAGAGTTGTATCAATTAATTGAATTAATCAATTCGTGTGTTGTAGGATGTAGAAGAATCCATGGGAGAAAGACTGCTGGGGTTGACTGAAATGTTTCCAGAGAGTGTAAGAAATGGAGCAGGAAAAACCATTGGCTTTGCCAGCAGAAACATTAAAAGTAAGCGCGTCTCCTTGTCACTATTGTCAGTATGAATTCTGAATGCAATACAAATACATAGTGTTGGAAATACTAGCGGAGTTACGATTAGAAATTCTGGAGAATATAAATGTATTTTGTAAAGTTATCATATTTTGATTTTGTATGCTTATAGGGGCTTATAGTTGGAGTCGAACAGGGGTATGGATATTCTTTTCGACCGCCATAATAGCTGTAGCACCAGCATTATTTGAAGTGGAGCGATTTCAAATGGAAGAAATGCAGAAAATGCAACAACGACAAATGCTATTGGGTCCCAATGCGGCAATTAGTCGTTAGTTGAAAGTACGCTACACTACTATATAATAAGAATCTGCGTGTTGGTAGACTCTATCGTATTTACTTGATTTTTTAAAGATGCGTTGTAATATATGTAATTGCAAAATCGCACTAACTGAACATACCATGAAGTTTATGTCTTCAAATGTATTCTCTTCAATAACTGTTTATTTTCATGACTCCAATACACATAGTAAAAGTAAACCTAGGTGAATGAACGAATGAAATTGTGAAACGAAATAAAACAAGTAGTCAAACAAAGTCAATTAAATTTTTTCTATTCGAGTATTGGTTGTAATTTGTAACTCTGAAGTGCTTCTGAATTCACATTGCTTTGTTAAAAGTAAATCAATGTAAGTGATGTGATTGATTGGAATTCCTATTCCAGCACCCGACCCACCGGTACACATGATTGTACTATTCCAGCAGGTATGCATGAACTGAACCACGGCCCTATAGAACCGTGAAAAGAAAACTGAACTAGGTACTCACGATTAGACTTTACTTGACTAGAAAGGTCTAACAAACGACTCGGTTTATCTATAAGTCTCCAATATTTCTGCCTGGCTCCGTTTTTCTAATCGTGCTGTTACCTACTCTGTGTAATGAAATTCTGTGAGTTATTTACAAGAAAATGATATATAATATTATTCCATTCCAGGTTTAATTATTATTTACACAGAATTTCCTTTCCTTTACAAGTTAGAAGTAGATATGAAAAATGTTTTAGCTCAGCAACCCTCAGGAGTACACCTTAATATTATATTCTAATCTATTCTGTGGTTCACTTCAACATTCAAGCCAACCGTATAAAAATTTGCATACACCTAGTGCACTGAATGCTAGAATACAATCGAATCTAAAAGCTAAACACGTCACAAAACTCTGAAACAAATGTCAATAACTTTTGGCAGAGCCTTCAGACTGGGTGTCAGGGAAGCACTGCGAGCCGTTATAAGCGTCTGTCCATATATCATATCCAACTAAAGATCTCTATTAAATTACTGACATTATGATTTTATGCATTATTACTATTACACTATTTATACTCCTTGCAATTTTTACTCGTAATGCGTTTATTAGGGGCGGTCGTGGGCAGTTCCAAGTTCCAACCACTTCTTTGTTACTAAATAAAATCCGTTTACTTTATAATATACCTTTATGAATGACAATGAGTTGTAGAGTCAGGATCAGGACTTCAGCAGCGCAGCGTCAGCACTGCTGATTCAGTAGCATACCGGTTCACGGTTCACACATACGAAGTTTCTCGCTCTCCTCATACCTTTTTTGCGCAAGTTTTGCGCATACGTGGTGCATGAGCACCAAGCACCACACCCTTTTGTAAAGTACTTATTTATATATTTATTTATGTTATAATGATTGTTTAATTAAATTAGGTAAATAAATGAGAAATTCAAATATCTAGAGCAAGCATGCATGGTGCGAACCACGAGTGCTTTGAGAAGTTGTGTAAGACATGCGTTTTACATAATAAGACAAAAAAATAATTAAATCCAGGATTAAAATTTACACTTGATACTGGATTCCCCAAACATTTCAAATCAATCCTCTATCATCAATCAATCATCATCCAAAAAACATCGAAAGGGTTAAAGGACTGTTAGGAGGACTAGTCGGAGTTAACGATAATAAATAGCTGAATTATATTGTAGATTACATTTACATTGCATGACAATTTACATGGTAGGCTGGTAGGGAGAGAGGGAGGGTCGGGAGGGAGGAGGAAATGTGGCTGTGTCTTTGTTCATTTGTAAGTGTAAGTAACAAGTACTACGAACGAACGAAGTAGGATTTGTAAAAGAATGCGAAATGGGAATTGAAGAGAGAAAAAGTTCTTTCTATCTTTCTTTCTCGTCTACGGCTGCTGCCCACCCACCCAATGAAATGAGTGAGATATTATTTGGTGCCTATGTTGATTGATACCTGTTTCTTGTTCTTCTCTTCACATGTTTGTTTGCACACAGCTGATTTGAAGATTCTAGTGAACTAGCTGCACATATAATAGTTTTGGGACTTGTGAGTTGTGGTATCCTAATATAATATGTATTCCTAATTAAATTTAAATCACATACTGTGCAATAATACTGCCCATTAGATTTCACCTCAGCTTTCACTTGTAAGTCTGTCTTAGTTAGTTTATGGGAAAACAATAAGGTTGCGAATCAGAACAACGTGGCAAGGCTCTAAGAAGTAAAAATTCGACACGTTTTTTAATCAGTTTTATTCAGTTCGAGTTCGGAGTTATCCCAAAAACACGGATGGTTACCAACCTGTGTGTTTGCAAAGTAATTTCAATTTATTCACAAGGGAGAATCATAACGGGATGACTGAAGTCTGAAGTGTAGTACAAGTACAGTAACATGTATTCATTGCAGTAAGCCAGTAAAGTCAGGTAATGTCAAGTTGTCCAGCGTATGCGTATCTACTTTTAGTGAAATATACAAGTTTTGCACAATCGTTAAAATACGCGTGTATGTTCCATACGCTCACTCAACACATGTGTTGCAACTTGCAACACTCATGACTCGTCGTGCGTGACGGTTTGTTAATTCACATTAAAAACACGAAGATTCGTAATTCGTAGTAACTGTCAACTCTGTAGGTACTTTTACATTAGTAAGGAAAAGCGGAATAAACCTAAAGAGAAAATGAGCCCTCCCTGTTAATTATCAAGTATGTGACATGTATAGGTAGGTAGTTCATATTCCTATATGGTGCATCTCGACAATCGACATCTCGCCATTCTCGTCCCCCACTCGCACTTTAAACTTGAATTGAAGGAATTTGTCTGTTTCAAACGCAAATTCAATGCCGTCAGCCACATAGCCAAAGCCATGCCCATATCCCTAATGTTATATTAATTAACATACTTAATAATCCCATATAGCCAATCAAGCATATATCTTGTTGGCTTCTTCCTTCGGATTATTCCAATCCTAACAGGTAGGTTCCACATTTACACATTCTTTTTCTTACAATTAGTTACGTACATCATACAATCATAATACAACTCTAATGTTCATGGTGGGGTGGTGGTAGCATTTGGGGGCATGAAAACAAATCGGGCATTTCAAATAGAAAAATATACTAAAATTGTAAGTATCCAGCCAGAGAATAGGTCAAGGTGGTATGTGGTATTTAAACAATTTTAGTTTTACTAGTACCTTACCTTGAACTAAATTAGTAAGGGTGAACTCTTTTATTGCCCTCCTCCTGGTCATCATCATTCATGTTTCAACTACCATACGTACATGCAGAGTTGCAGAGGTAGTAAGTTTAGATACTTACATTATTTTCTAAAGTGAAAATTACATACTGTAGACAGACGGTTATGTGAAAATTTTAATAGATATTGCTGGAAAGTGGAAACTATTATAAGTTCCAAATCCTGATTCTTTTCTTGCACAGTTAATATATATGCATTTTACTGAAACAAACATGGCATGGCAAGAGTGTTTAATCGGGGGTCATCGGGAAGGTTATGTGGAATTTTAACAAATCCTGATTCTTTTCTTGCACAGTTAATATATATGCATTTTACTGAAACAAACATGGCATGGCAAGAGTGTTTAATCGGGGGTCATCGGGAAGGTTATTTGGAATTTTAATACGACATACAGCACAACTCATAATAAAGCTAGATATGATACTTCAAGTTCTCAGGCCAGATATTACTTACATTCCTATCTCGTAAAACGATCTCATTGGGCGTTGAAACATCAACTTTTTTCCTCATGAGTCTACGGCAATTAGATAAATGACGCATTGTGTTTTATATGATTATGATTATCAGTAATAGTAATACACATAAAGCTCTCTTGTTCATTTTTACAACAGGATACAAATTTAGAGGCTCAAGACAAGACTTTTATTCTACCCTAACCCTAACCCGACAATTGTACAGACAGAGATTAACTAAAAGCATATATATACTTGGCAAACTACACATATTCCAGTCCAATGGCGGTCATCCGCAGTATTGCTCAAGCAATTTCTCGTGTCACGTCATCCTCAGGAACTGTTGCTCAAGGAAAAACAATATCCGTACCTTTTAGCAGACATAAGAGCACATCATCACCACAAACGCCAGTAGTTAGATTCGTGGAAGTGAAGCCTTCACACCAGCCAAGGGGAAGTATTTCATCAAAACTTTTTTCAACGCAGACCACGAAACTACCTTACATCTCAAACTCGGCGTCTGGCAAACTTATAAGAAAAAACAGAATGGAAGTTGCAACTTTAAACATCTCAAGTACAAACTACTCCACTGTTGCATCCAAGATGCAGCCAGATATCCATTCTGTGGATGAAAACGTTGATCCTGTACAAAGGCAGCTTCTGGAAGAGCAATGTATTGTGTTGGATGATAATGATAAAGTTATTGGGCATGACACAAAGAGGAATTGCCACAGAGTGATCAATGGGGATGTTTTGTTACACCGAGCTTTTAGTGTTTTCCTTTTCAATGGAAATGGTAAGTTCATACAAATTCAAAGCTGTGTTTAAAGGGAAACAGCATTGCTTCAAATACAAATTATGTTGTTGTGAAATATTGAATGTAATGTGAAATCTTGTCATCTTTCAGGAGAACTATTGTTACAACAAAGATCCAAAACTAAAATAACCTTTCCTTTAATGTGGACCAATACATGTTGCAGCCACCCGTTGTACGAAGAATCTGAATTGACTGAGAAAGACACTCTTGGCGTGAAACGCGCAGCCAGGAGGAGACTGGAAATTGAACTGGGAATTCCTCCAGATTCAATTAACCTGGATGATTTTCAGTATCTCACTAGGATCCATTATAAGGCTTTGTCGGATTCTATTTGGGGGGAACATGAGATCGACTATATTTTATTTTTACAAAAAGATGGGCTCTTGATAAATCCAAACCCTGATGAAATCCAGGATATTCGATGGGTAACTTTGAGTAATGTAAATGAAATGATTGGCAAGGAAAATGTTAGCTTGACCCCGTGGTTTGAACTGATTTTGAAAAGTAAACTGCCAATTTGGTGGAAAAGTCTTGAAAATCTGCATCCGTTTCAGGATCACGATACAATTCACCGCATGTAAAACGTCTGTAATCATTTCAGAAAGCTTTAATGCAAAATGTCTTCTTTATGAAATTGAAGTGGAGGTAAATCAAGCAAGAAATTATTTTATTCTATTTTTATTGTCGAATTCATCGTGTCACATGAACTATGTTAATATTACCTAAACCCTCAAGATATAAATAGGCGTTTCTTTACTGTGTTTGTGTTTGAATTTCGGTAGCCGCAGGATGCGTTTCGTTTTAATGCTAAATAGTAGACTTTGAATAAAACATAAATGTATATTTATATTTTGTGTTTTGGCTTGTTGCATACTTGGCATATTTCAGCATAACCTATTTAATTTAATGAAGATAGGTTCGGCTCGGAAAATGTTTACTGTTTATGTCTACTATCTACTGCCTATTCAATCCATAATATCCGTGTTTTTGCAGAAATATACTCGAGCGGTAGTGTGGTGAATGTGATTGCTGATTATATGAATGTTATGATGATACTCGTTTACAATGTATTGGTTACATAAATGCATACAGGCATTAGCAGTAGATCGTGAGAAAACAAAAGTTTCCTTGATTTATCAGTATCAGTTGGCGTGTATAATTAATAATTATTGCTCGCATTGTGCATAATTAACTCTCGGTTATAAATTAAAATTAACTTGGAAAGAGTTATAATAGTTAACCCATCCTTACAAACAGATTACAACCATTAAATCATATGTAATCCAACATTCAGCTAGCAGAGTGCAGTGAGCAGGCACGGGTTTCCATATTAAATTAAATTATGAATTGCGTTGTTTATATTATGTAGCAGAGCAGAGTACCAGCTAATGGTATAGCACTAATAATGTCCATTTATCTACACGTGTGGACTGTGTACTTAAAATTATAGTATGCTATGCATAATAGCGCAACTCTGACAAACTGGCAAAGTGGCAACTCATCTTACATGCATTACATAGGTGCCTACTTCACACAGGCACATCAACATGGCCAGAATGGGAATCCATAAGAAATAACACCGACGGAAACATTTTCTTGCAAACATGCACATGTGCCATTGTTTTGAACACTCAGATGTTCTCTGGAGTATGTGACCCTTGGGTTGAACCAGCCATTTGCCATAATTTGATTAATTTGGAGATTTCACAAGAACTAATGAGAGTTCTTTCTGCACTTCTAATCGTAAGTTAGAAGTTCTAACAACGTGATTCCAAGTGGCACGGCACGGTCTAGTTTTCATTTTTCAGAAGGCCAAATTATGTCTGTTTTTCGTCCAGACTTGTTTAAGAACTGTGTCGCGATTGTAACTGGAGGTGGAACTGGAATTGGACCGAGCAATAACCTATGAATTATTAAGCTTAGGTAAATTCGTTGGTTTTGCTACACAAGTGCTTTCTGTTAAACGTGAACTATCATGGAGCACACTACTTTGTCAATTATTTGTGGCAAAAAAGTAGATAACTTAATATATTAATGTTACAGGTGCAAAGGTGGTAATTGCATCAAGAAGCTTCGAGAAACTAGAAAATGCAGCTGGGGAAATGGGAAAGATTGGGGAAATAACTCCGATTCAGTGCAACATTAGGAAAGAGGATGAAGTAAAGTAAGTTTCCTTTCCTACACACACCGCACCGTTTACCCACACCTTTACCCGTGCTTACACTTTCATGGATGTTGATTTCACGAATGAATGAATTTTTTCCCGATGTAGATCCCTTCTAAAGCAAACTTTGGATAAATACGGGAAGTTAGACTTTTTGGTAAATAATGGAGGTGGGCAATTTCCATCTCCGTCGGCAGATATGGCATTAAAAGGCTGGAATGCTGTGATTGAAACAAACCTAACTGGAACTTACCTTATGATGCGCGAAGGTAATTAATCAGTCATGCAAACCCATATTTTAAAAAGAAAAGAGGTGTTCGAATAACCTATCTACTTTAAAAAGCTATCTAATTACATGTTTTACATTTCACGGGGAAAAGCTTATAACCAGTGGTTCAGAGACAACGGAGGTTCTATAGTTAACATCGTAGCAGACATGTGGCGTGGTTTCCCAATGATGTCACACACTGGAGCAGCTCGCGCTGCGGTTTATAATTTGACAAAAGTTTGTTTAACGATTTGCAAATCACTTGGTTCATAAAATAATTAAAAGATAAGTACGAAATAAAAAGAAATATTAACTATTTTTAGAGTACTGCAGTTGAATGGGCGGCCAATGGCGTTAGAGTGAATTGCGTTGGTAAGTTAATTATATTAGATTGTGCTAAGTTTTGCCTGAAAGACTTAAATGTTAGAAATCTTAACCAAACTTCGCAGCGCCTGGAATGATCGAGTCGTCAACAGCGGCTGCAAATTACGGAACCAATATTAATGTATTTGATTCCGTCCGACACGAGCTACCTCCCCATAGAACAGGTAGTCCTGATGAAGTTTCGGGAGCTGTGTGCTTTCTTTTATCCCCTGCGGCATCATTCATTTCCGGGACATGCCTCAATGTTGATTGTGCTGGGAGCCTCTATACTAAACTTTTTTGGACCATTGAAGGTCAGGATTTCAAACTTTGAAATTGCTATTTGGCTACAGTGAAGATGAAGATGAACATGTTAACCTAACGTTTATCGTATTTGGTATTCTGCAGAGCACAAGAATCTACCAGAGTACAAGTGGATTCCAGACCCGCCCACACCAAAAGTGCCAAGTTCTAACAATGGGTCATCAAAGTCAAAACTGTGATAAGGATTAATTTATTAATTATCCTTTACTTACTACATAACTATGTTTCAAGTAAAACTATTGACTATTTATACACCACAGTTCAATATACTCAATCAAGAATCATTTATTTAGTATAGACTGAAATTAATTGCTAGTTATTGATGTATACAAACTAGCAAAGCCAATGTAATGCTTTTACCGAATTTTGATTAATTCCATAATATATTATATAATGCTCGAAACGCTACCCAAGCTCAAATGCCAGAGAAATAAGCATGTGACAGTGAGGGTAATAAGAGTTCTTGAAGAAAACTGAGCGAGTTGCAAACTTCCGGCGTAAATCTTGTTAAGCGATGTAGTCAAATTGTGTTTCATATCTGAACTGTACATACGGCTTCTGGCTGGAGTTTGGAATCCTAGAAGAAAAGTAAATGACACAAGTGAAAGTGGGGTACTACCCTCACCTAATTGTAAGAATAAGTATTTATATACTGTCTGCGAGTACTTATAACGTAAGCAGGCATGCATCAAACTTACTGGGATAGCGGTACAGATCCAAATCACCTCTATATAACAACGTATAGTAGCTCTTCCAAGGATTAATTACTGATGATTGACTTATAGGGCGTCGATAACGACACCATAGCATATTCCCATCAATATCATAATCATCCAAAATTATTTCCTATTTTGACAAAGATATGATTGGCGAACAGGGAACGTAGGCTTACCCATAAATATAAGTATTTTAGAAAAGACAAATGCTAACCTCCGGATGGTGTTGAAAAACACTACCTAACGTTTCTAAACGTAAATGGACAAGTTGGGCCTTCCCATGCTCTACATAGCAAACAATGACATCAGCCTGAAGGAGGTTATCGTTGTCTTCAGCATACACTACTCCTAAGTATGCCTAGTCATAATCACAGACAGAATCGCAATAATTTTAAAATGTTCATTGCCAGTTCGGTTTGTTAATTAAGGCCAGTTAATAAAGGAATTCAGTAACGGCAGTGAATAATGAGCTCTCTTTCTCTTACGTTTTTAACATCGAGTGTACCTCCCAGGGTAAATTCCACTTCCCGTTTGCCTATCCAATCGGTGTTGTATGCATACATGACAAGGGCGTCACGAGAAGTACACAAAGTGTAAGAGTCCAACGGGCATACCCTAAAGCATGCTTCCGCTCCACCGCACTGTACAGTGCTAATGGCTTTGTAGAAAATAAAATGAGCTACTAGTGAGCATGCAGGTGAATAAACCCTTTATACACATTTCATCATCATTAAACTTACGAAACGGGTTGAAGTGTAAAATGTTTGAAACAATAATCCAATAATATATTCCTTGTGTAATCCCCGCTCTGAAATCATTGCACAAATGTAATACATAAGCATCAGTTTTTGCTGAGCCCGATAATGGTCAATGCTTAACATTTCCGTACAAAAACCGTATGCTTCCAGAATCGGAATCTGGAGATGTCCACACAAATGACATGTTTCCCATCCTTGGCGTATTTCCGCTGTCAACGACCGTTCCATAAGGTTGACGAAAGCATTCTAGGTGAGAGAAGTTCGTTCTGTGACCGTGAAAATGACTTGGATCGAATCTTCCGACCAGACCAACCCCACCAGGAATGAATTCACCTGCTGATCCAACCACCCGACCTTGTAACATCAGTGCCTCGTAGTATCCTTCTCCTTCGATTTGTACTGTTACATAATGGGTAAGCAATTATAGATTCTGTTAAATACATGTGCGAGCCACTTGTGTTTTTTCACTTTGTAAACAGAACTGTATTACGGACTATTTAACATAATACAATGAATGACTAACCATGAAGATCTGAACTGATTCTGTATCTGTTAACGGGTACCGTTAACCTAACGGGTGCCGGAGGCTGTTCATTATCATACCCATGGCTATCACTTCTTCGATTCCTTACATTGTGGCCAGAGTGCCATGTTGGATAATGCGAGTTGTAGTGGTCGTGGTGTGCAGATTGATCTGTTTGTCTAGGGCTAAGATCCGTACAAGAATCTAATGAATACCTGAATACACCTTTTGCACAAGGTAAGAAATAGGATACGAAGAAGATTCCCAGAAGGATTTTTGTACTGAATCGAACTTCATGCATTTTCCAGCAACTCCATAAATCACTTCCAAACCAAAAATATTCTAGACCCATTCCTTCACAAATTGAAGGATTGTGGCCCTCCCATTAACCAGTTTTTCACTCCACCACTTGAAATTCCACTCGTTGTCGAGTTTGCTACCAGTGCTCTGCTCTGAGCATACTACTGTGCAGTCTGGTTTCAACAATGGTCACTCGAGTTGTGAGTAAATTTCAATAGAAGTTGTTTCTTTTGGACAAGGATTTTTGGGAGAATGTTTTAAGACAGGCAATTTTCACATGGTACAGCATTCCCCAGTGACAACGTCAGCGGAGAGAAACTGCCCGGTGACAAGTTGACAACTGACAAGAGTAGAATAGCTTGCCAGCCTTGATATCCCAAATTTTCCAGCGGTAACCAAATTTTTCACAATGTATAATTTCAATCTTAAGCATGTATAACCTTTCTGTTGCACTGCTCTTCGTGCGACTCGCCATACAATCCAGCAGCTTTTCCACGTACCGTTTCTTTAAGAAGGTAAGATATGCAAATCTATAGGTATACAGCCAAAACATGATTGAATTATCTAACCATTCTAGCCCACAATCCTCCGAACAAATGATTATAAGATATACCATTACAGTGTGTTATATGTTATGCGATGTGTAATAAATATGACAATGAGTGACACATTAATACTACCGGCGGAAACGCGAACGATATAGGTAAAACTCTCAATAGAGCATCATTAACAATACTAATCCAAATAAAGGATCACATCAATGTGCTTTCAAGAAAAATTGTGCAATGAGTAAGTGAATATTCTCGTATCCCAGTGAAAGGCAAAAATATTACGTTTCATTTTCCTATCACCGTACTTGTATATAATTTACTCATGTGAAAGGAGCCGACCAACGAACGTTGGGAGTTGGAGGATATACTGATGCCTGGAATTTGCAAATTATTAATGTGGACTTTCACAGGTGCGTCAGTGCCTATTTGTGAGTTCATCGAATGTGCTAAATTCAGAGACAGACAAATTGGATTTTTAATTTTTAAGAGGGCAACTCGGAGGGTGGCCGTCTAGTCAGATGTCAATAAGCCAGTGCCCCAAAATGCGTAGTATGTAGGAAAAGTAAACGAATGAAAATTGTGCATGCTGTGAATCCTTCCATTTTCGGCTAACAACGGAAGTTATTTTAAGTCTTCTTCTTGTCTTCTTAAAACTAGTAAGGAACTTTTTATACTGACTCACAATCCAATTAGTATCGCTTATTGTCATAAAGTATGTCAGTTTGAAAATCACAAACATAAACATGTCTAAAATTCGGGAAACGCGAAGGCATGTTTGGACGTTGGTTCCTCCCACACAAATTATTCACAACCGGTCAAGTTTCCACCTCATGATTATGACACAGTTTCTTGTAAAGTCAACAATCTGCGTTTTACTTGGCTTAACGATTATATCAATTGTGAATGTTCTTGCAAAAGCTCAGGTTTCCCAAGAGGAAGAGGAAATATCACTATTGGCACGCACATCTACAAACGGAAAACCAGTGGGTAAACAAAGGTATAATAACATCTACAACGAAAACACAAAACACTCGGACACCAAGAAGTTCAGTGCTCACAGACAAACAAAACCCGAGAAAGGAAAATTTTGGATGCGAATTAGTAATGAAGTGTTCGTTTACAGTGCGTACTTGGACCCTCGAAACCCATCTCCAACATGCTCCATGCAAAATAATTCATCACAAAGGGTTCAAGAGACACCCACCTCTTCAAATGCCGACAATAAGAGCTGTGACAGTGACAAATTAAGCTCCTATATGTTGGTCCGTATCGTGGGAATGAAAGCAGTTCCGCCTTTACGAGAATTTATCAAAAAAGACATACTTGATTGGTTTAGAATCAAGCACGAAATGGAATTTTCCCATGAGTATGAATGCAAACTTTTTTATAGTGTTGGGAACACCCCAAAATTGACTTCTGTTTCGGCCTCCAGAGTTACTTATACAGTTATCGAGGAAGGAGTCAAGGTTTATGCTGGATGCTACTTTAATTGCTATTTCGATCGTAATTTATGGTGGAGGGATTCGCCGTCCATGTCCTTGGACCAAGCAAATTTTCAGGTTGCCTTGTACTTTAAAGGTGTTGCTGATTACCCCACAAAATTAATTGATGTGGACACATTAATGATGACCCGTCATCACGAGTTTAAAGATTATGCTGCTGGTAGTGCTGGTGCTGGGATTAATTTCCAAAATCGAACGTTGGCCATTTGTGTACGCCCATTGTTTGGACCCTTTGACAACTTACAGAAACTCATCCAATTCGTCTCTTATTATCATGTGATGGGAGTCACGCAATTCAATTTTTATTTAATGAGCATTTCCCCCAAAATCCGGAAGTTTTTGAGAGATATAAACGAAGTATCTGGGTCACTAAGCATTATCCTACACGAGTGGAATCTGCCTACCGGAAATACGTCGGAGTTGTGGGATTACGGAAGTCTCACCGCTTTGAATGACTGTCTGTTTTCCAATGTTGACCAGGAATTTGTCATATTTGTGGATATCGATGAGTTCATTGTGCCTCAAGTAGGTGTAGGCAGTCAGAACGCCTCTTTGTGGAGTGTTATTGATTCATATAACACAAGCCAAACTTATCAGTATTTGATCAGGAATGCATTTTTCTGTGAAGAATTTTGCAAATCGGTGAACAATGAGAATAAGCCTATGGATAGGAAAGGAGAAGCAGAGTACTTAAAAGATTCAAGTAATTTTAACGGGCAAAATGGAGTGGAGATGTTTTCAATATTCAAGTGTAAAATAAGGACTAAGCGTGTTTGGAACGCAGCGTTGAGAAGTAAATATATTGTGAATCCACGTCATGTTCTTGCCGTTGGACATCATTTAGTCACGAAGTATGTGAATCAGAAAATTGATTTTAGGTTTTCGGGGTATTCCGCACAAGTCGATCCTACAATTGCAATACTGAGTCATTTCAGGGAATGCACGAGCATTTCATCTAAGAAACATCCAATTCTAACGAGACTTCGGCAAACTGATAATACAATTTTGAAATTTAAAATGAGAGTACATGATTGTGTACGGAGATTAGTCACAATGAATGTAATGAACAAATGAAATAAACTGCCTATTGCCCATAGTTTGCTTAAATTAAAATAAATGTGCACTTGCTGTGGAGTGGAGAGCTGTGATCATGGCAGGTATATGACATGTGACACTGAACTTATTTCTTGTGACATATAAAAGTAAATTCACTTTGTGCGGTATTTTATGAAAGCAAAAATTAATGGATTCATAACTCAGTCCTCATTTTTTACTTTAGTTCAATCGCTTTTCCCCATTCATGATTCGATTTAGATAACACGAATTGTAGGAAACAATATGTTCAACGATAACTTATTTAATTTAAGGTTGTGACAAAGAACCATTTTTAGTAAAAAGTGAAAGAGGATTAATTGAGCGTGAAGTGGGTAATGAATTGGTTTAAGACATTAAAAGTGAGTCGTTTACGTATTCCATTACCGTCCTTTCTCACGAATGCAATTTTATAATTAGATTTACAGTTGTTAGTACGCAATGCATTTTGTAGCAGCAGCTACTCTTACTGTATGCATTCTGCATTCTCTACTAAAAAAACAAAGTACAAGAAGTGGTAGCAGTTGCTCAGAGCGTAGAAAACAGAAGTGGTCCGTAGTAGATTTTCAGTTAAATGCTACACAGGGGAACTTCCACAATACGCATTTGGTTGGATATTTGTTCACACGTTAGGAACATAAGGAACCAATATCTTGACTTGAAAGGAACAATCTACTTTTGCGTTATGAATGCTGGTGTGAGAAAAATAACGTATGACACACCTTACAAAAGTCAATTTGACGTAATTTATTAAAGTGCAACAAATTAATTTGACGGTATAGCGTGCTTATTACAAACTCAATTTAAAACTGTTAAAACTGCCCTACTTTCAATTCTGCACATTCAACATTTGAGGAGCATAGATATGTAATTATAGTTATTATGTTAAGATGGTTAGTTGGTGGTTTAGTAAGTGGGGACTTGGACTGGGACCCACCGGAAGACTAACATGGCTAATATAGCATAACACTTAAAAACATGCTTTGTGCGTAATGCATTTTTGTACTACTGATGATTCTCTGATGAAAGCAAGGCGACTTTAAATTGTTGAATACCTATGTAGTATGATATTTAATTAAATAATACATATTATGGCGTATTAAGGAAAATAAATGAAACATGATATCGCTTTCGAACATTAAACGGAAAGAAGGGTAGTTAACGCAATTCGTGGGAATTGGAATTTTGAATCAAGAGCAATTTGGAAAGGAACCGGCCAACAAAAAACCTCCAAAATGGCATTATTTCCTTATAATTCTCCGACCATAGGTACATAACGTTTATTGAGGTAAATATCGCCACCAAGTTTTCTTGCAATTGTTTCATACTGTGCAATATTAGCAAATCAAGTTTATTATCATATTGTATCACACGAATAAAAACGCAAAGTTGAATGATACGTACTTTTCGACAAACCCCCCATTTTTGTACAATTTATGACTTGTGAGGTGTAATTAAAAGATTAACTACCAGAACCGATTACACATCAAAGAAGGTAAGGGTGCGCGAAGCGCACATAAGATGTATCGTTTAAATGCATATCACTAGGTAATCCCATTTTCATTTTTGTCAAGTGTACTCCTTTACTTCTAATGTGCCTAAGCACGTAAACGCAATTTTGCCGTATTTTCACATAAAGTGATGTACATAAAGCAATAAATTTCCATTACCTTTTGTACACCTTTGTCAATAATTGTACCATCTTTACAAATACTGCTGCTGTGCTGCAACCACTGCCGACATCACCATTTTAAAAAATTATTTGTGCTACACAGGAATAAACGCTGTTCGTTCGTACCATGCTTTCATCTCTAACTACTTCCATATTTGATACAACACATACGCATAGAATATTTTGTGGTTCACTGGTGAGTTTTAAAGGAGTTTACTTTTTTACACGCAACTCAAATTAAGAATTTTCAGTTGCAGGTAGTACTTTTTAAGAAAATTATACGATTTAGGTATTGCCTCTAACATTTCATAATGCTACGCTAGAAAATATATATTAAAATGTGCTAATATATTCAACCCTCTATTATTTCACTAGCAAAACTACAGGTTGCATTTAAAAATTTGTCGCTCGATATGGCATATTATGGATCATGCAAGAATTGGCAAAATCATTTGCTTACATTAATAATAGCATACTAATAGCAATCGATGACACAACAAATGACAAGTGCAACGTACTGTGACAGCCAGTTCCCAACTGTCATTGAACGCATTCTGGCACTACTTACAACATAGATCGTTGCAACGTTAGTTGGGAAATAGAATATTTTATCTGATATATCATCAAAAATAAAATCAATACACGTATATTAAATCAAAACGAAAGTGCTCCACAGTTCCATTGTATTGTCAAAGTCGGCAATAGCACAATGTCAGCTTTAATGTGAGATGCACAACAGCACAACGCACAACATATTGTTAACGCGTGCTAAGCCATCATTTAATCTGGTCTTATATTTTGCACTCATCGACTCAGCACCTTCTTCTAGCAGCCGTACATTGTACTCAGCGTAATTATAGATATTTTTACTATTAATCGTCTAAAGTTACTAAAGTGTTGGAAATGTTTTCACAAGTTGGGTTGCACATCACCAGAAAACACCTCCTTGACTTTGTAGTGCTCAGCTTAAACAATCCTAATTGTTGATTGTTTTGCCATTTTCAAGTGAGTGTAAGAGCCTCAAGTTTTATTCTACGCTATCTCAATGTTAGAATACAAATGTATCCGTTAATACTTAGCTAGTAGACACACCGTACGTGATGTACTTACATTTCCACATGATTTAATTTGAACAAAGATGGCAACATTTTTTTCAGTTTGCCTGCCTTCTTCTTGCTTATATGTTATATAAATTACCAATGTACATAATATGCAATAATTAGTGGGTTGATGCTTGGCGATTTATTACTGAAACACATAATATGGTATTCGCTCTTGAAATGTTTTCGATGTTGACAGTAGACTCGACTACCTATACAGGTACGTGTTAGACCGTATTTCTGTTTGGAATACTTGTTTTTCAAAATGTGATACAGTTTCCCCTATAACACAAACAGAGAACATAAACTGTTAGGCTACTGGTTATATCAGTTACATACATACTAGTAGGACAATAGAAAAAAACATACATATTTGTAGTGCTGTCATATCTAGGAAAATCTAAAGATTCGCACGGAAACTATAAACCTTTACCTACATCATTTAATCATCAACCTAGTCAACCACAGCCTTAGGCTATTGTGATTTTAAACTAACACTTATCAATCATTTCAGTCTACTCAAACTGTCTCAAATCATCTATATTCTGAGTTCCCGCTGAGCAAACATTGTCTAGTGGCTTCCCTTAAATAATTATTTAATTCTTATTGCAGCATAAAATCGTCACATACGTGCACCATAATTGTAATTGTGTTTGCATTTTAACAAGGACACGCTGGTGCTTATGTATTGGGTGCGATGAGGGAGAGAAGGTAAACTAGAAGTTGGATTTGCCAAGAATTCTAAACTAATTGCCATTTTATTGTAAAACCAGGTTGATTTGTACCATGACTGTGACCGCATTAACAAATGTCAGTAAATGCTATTAATTAGGTATATAAACACATAAATGACAATGACAAAGGGATGCAAGACGAACATAGTGTAGGTGAAGGTGTCTCTGACTACCTTACCTTAACAGCTATTTTCACAATTAATGTAAAATGCACGTGTACCCTTACACCTGAAATCTGAATCTTCCCACTTAATGGCCTGTGTATCTATATAATCAATTGATGCATCAATATTAATTAGTTAACTCTCATCAATGCTCTCATCACACAAAGCGATACAATTTCTTGTCAATGCCCCATATCTACTCTTCTTGAATACATTTAATAACATAGTCTGTTTTATACGCTGTATGATATGTTATGTCATAGTTTTAATTGAAGTGCTTGATAAAAATATTTTTGCATAAATCCAGAGCGAACCACAGCTTTAAGCCGACAGATGAGGAGGAACCCTTAATATTAAAATGGATGTTATGAATCCTAGTATCGAAATCTCAGTAACTCACACACAACGTGTTGCTGCTGATATAAAAAAAATCAGTCACGCTCGGAATAACTTCTATCTTCGACGATTACGTATAATGATGCGATATCCGATGAGATCAAAAATGGATTTCTGTGATAAGATCAAGTAATATATCCCTTATTCATAGACTGAACTAATATAGATATAATGTAATGCATACATGGGCATTCTATTTGTACTATATATTCGTACGTTGACATTTCTTGGCACAATTGTTCAATCCATAGTAAATTGGCACTAATAACAATACCATGTCAAACAGTCAGATTATTTTTATATATTTGCTAGCAAACGCGATATGCATATTTTATATCTATGATACAATAAACAGTCTAATTGTGCATAGTGCATAGCAAGTGAAACATAGCAAATAAATCATTTCATGTAAGAAGGATACAGTATCGGTATCTTCATCTAGAACATATCATAAATATAATATAAAATCTATAATGAGCTCCTCCTTGTAACACGTTGATAACAAACAAAATGGAAAACTGCATGAGCAAAGCGTATGCGGATCAAGTGCATTCATGCACAAATGTTTATTAATTCAATAGTTTTCAGCACTACTTTATAGTCTCAGTTCACGTCATTAATGGTCACTTGTGCAGATCTTATTATTCTTACGTGTGTTCTTACAATTAGTGCGCACACCGAATCAGATTTTGTGTATAACATAATATTACTGCTGTGAATAAACTTTGCATCTTTTACACACCACTGATGTACGTAAGATACTGTTTGTTGTGTGTAGTGTGTGGGAACCACGTTTCATTCATTTTATTTTTCGCATAGTATCGCAGTGCATATAATACCGCTGCTGTAAGGTTAGAGCAGAAACTTTAGCCCCTTGAAGATAAGCGTTAATATATTACATGGCCCTTACCTTTGTAAAAAGATTTGCATGCAAAGAATGCGCATTTTTATTTGTTTTCTTATTTAGTCTATTTAGTCTACATGGTTGACTTGTGAGTTTGTGAGAATTAGGAATTGAGACAAGACGAGTATCAGTAAACAACGAGAACAAGCATTTGAACACAAAAAACGCTGAACTTCTTATCTTTGTGAATACACATCGGTTCATGTACTTTTTATATAGAGATCACTTAAACTAATGGGTGCATGCATGCGTATTGATGGTTATAATATGCTTAACAATTAGTTTAAAGAATATATTGGTACATGCATATATAGTACACATCTGACATACCTCCACATAAACTCACATGTCACGACATTATTGCATTTAACATTTATGTGGGGCTGCTGCATGCATGTGCTCTTTATCAATACTTCTGTGTTTCATAATGATGAGAATTTTTCTTCTGAATCAAGTTGATATGAAAAAAGTATAAAGAACGATTCAGATGGATGATTTTATAACAGTCTGCTCTTATGGATAATTGCAGGCATTTACATTTCATTTCATCGTTGGCGCTACACCTAAAACGCCGAGCTTTGTACAGTAGTGGAGCTAGCAAAGTTTTAAATTTTGGCCATTCTGAATAAGGGGACTCTTGTTAACTGCAGGTCATGGATTTAAAAACGAAAATGTCAATTTAAATTTCTTCGTCGTTTTTTTTCGGTGATACATTCGGTTTTATTTCGGCTTGCGACAGTGGAAAGGTTATGGTGTAAACGTTTCTTAAAGTGCACGTAGTAGTTTGGATTGATTCCGGCTTCATTATTAGTCTGGAATAATAGTGTTCATTCGTCTGCTATACTGCAGCTAAATAATTTCCAACATGTGGCTCAAAATGAGTAACTCGTCTAAAAACCTGTTTGGTGTAGCGACTACATTGCTTTGGATACTCTTGTGTCTGTACACTTTTCAGTTATCGGAAGCGCAGCTATCTCGTAAGTAAAATATAACCTAGTTTGATATATCATGGTCTCAAATATATATTTATTCTTTACATATTGTAACAAACTCACCTTTGGGATTATGCAATGCACGGAATAATTAAGTTCCAGGTTCCAGTTTAATTTTACCCGTTGCTTCGTATTCAAAATCCCCTAATATTCTCACTCACGGCCTTCTGCTGAATAGCGAAGAAACGTCATTTTATGTTTCTCTTTGCTTTCACAGCCTGGCCTGGCTGCTTACGCTAATTGCTTTGTAAATCATCATGAAAGACGGCTGAAGTGGGTGAAGTTTGCATGTTGATTACACCGAATAAAACTACAAAATGTTACTACCACATCACTAGACTGGTTTTTAGGATATTTTCCGCTTGCACTTCTGCGATATACCCGGCATTATATGTGGTTTCCTTCCTGCTTTATTAACTCCACTAATATGAGCGTCTGCTTGAATTACACTTACAGCCGTTCAACAAATTCATTTTGTTCCAAAATCCTATTTTCTACGATCATCATCATCAGATCCCGAGAACCCGTCACCGTTTACAGCTTCGCCTTCTGCAGATATAACCCGTAACCCTCGTCATTTGGCACCGGACCGTTACTACGTTGGTCCAGATCCAGATCAAACTGCAACAGCAACAACTAGCTTAAGATCGAGTACCCTGGACCGTTCCGGGAATCCGATTGATTTTAATCCTGACTTGGACCAGGAATTAAAATTAGATATCAGTCACAATAACCCAACTAATAATCACTTCGAAACAAAAATTCTCCCTAACCCACCCCAACAGCTTCCAAGAAAACCCAGCAGAGGAAAGAATCGGAGAACTAAATCTCGACCACCAAAAAATGTTATCATTTACTCCTTGCCAGAACAATCATTTTATGCAGCTGGAGATACGGATGATTCGTCGTCCTATTCAGAAGACTCAAGGGAATCCAACAATGGTCTTCGGTCTGATCTTGGAGACGAAGTAGTTGAACAACAACCTGTTGCGGCGGATAGCAAAGAATTTAGAACGAGTAGTGAGGCTGCGGCCACCCAAAAGAAAGCTCTGCTAGGCCAATGCATGGCGCAATGTATCGATGCAATTCTGTAATTTTTAAACCTAATTAGCTTGCTAGTATAAAAATAATGTCGACAGGAGCAGAATTATTGGCGCAGTCATTTTATAAAATGGCTCGATAATCTTAATTTATAACTCAAGCTTCACACAGTTTCTCTGTTCTTCATTCTCAAGACACAAAATGAGCTAAAGCAGAATAATTGTTTATACGATTATGTGGGTTAAAGAAAACTTGCAAAACCTTGTTGAAATTAATCAACGAAGATAAAGATATTCTACGTCTGTGATTAAATAATTAAGTGATATTTCAAGACGCTGGAAATTAGATTAGTAGAGTAATTAAGCACACTTGGCCATAGAACAAAATTAGTGACATTTTAATATCGTCACTTACTACAATTGATTAAAATCTCCGTTTTAATACCACTAATTTGACCGT
>JAANSN010000702.1:0-48555 GCA_036850665.1 Dicranocentrus wangi
GGCAACAAAGGCTTGCTTGGTGGTTGTGGTGTGCTACTCACTCTGTGGCTACACAGTTTTTGTGACAAAGAAGGAAGGCCCTTTTATATATATATATATATATCTGTTCTCTCGGTGCTTTTCTGGATGATACGGTTGGAGAAAATGATATTATTCCTAAGAAAAAGAGATCATCAGCATAAATTGAGCTTAACATCGTCATCATCGTTCCCATCTCTGGAAATCGTGAAGGTTGCGGTTACTGGGTACTACATGTTCCTTGTGCCCACCGCCACCACCACCACCGCCGCGTTTTCAAGTGTAAAAGCAATTCAAGGCGACACAAATCCAATGTCTTCTTAATCATGGAGATTTTATTAAGGACGGCAATTCCAACATTTCACCTCTTTTGTGTGTGTGTGTGTGTGTGGGCACAGATAGAATTGAGAATCGATAAAAACAGTAATGATGACAGCTACCACACCACACGCGGCATTGCCTCCATGCAGAGAGAGAGAGAGAGAGAGAGAGGAAACATTGAAAAGCATCTTAAACTTTAGTTCCATTTATCTGCGTAATCTTTGATGCGCTCCGGTTTACGCTTTATATGTAAATTCATATGCACCTTGGAGCTGGTTTGCATAAAAGTATGAGATTACGCCAGCCGACCTAGATTTTCCCTTCCTTCCTCTCTATACCCTTTTGAATACTCAATTAAGAGGAGCCTTTAACAACCTCATGCTCTATCTGGGTTGGAATGTTGATATCTTCTTTCCCCTCTTCTCTCTCTCTCTCTCCTTCTCTCTGCACCGCAGTCTTTTCCTTTATCCAAAAGGCTCCAGCTAACCCTTTGGCCTCGGCGTGTTAGCGCACACATTCCATAAAAGAGTAACTGCTTCCCCCTCTCTTCTCTCTCTCTCTCTCTCTCCAAAGGTAGTTTGTATAAGAATAAAAAAAAGAAAAGTACCAGGCTGGAGGGATATATAAAAGCAAGGATCAATTTTATTGATTTAGACGACTTTCCCCAGCCCCAGACTCCCTTTCTCTAAGTAGCTACAAAAGTTTTTTTTTGTTCCGCATACATATATGCTCCAAGGGTTGCTGATATCACGGCGTCCTTATGATACTACGTACTGTGTAGTCCTTGAAAATTTTCCCAAACGTCCATAAGTCACAATTGTAGAGGCGAAAAGGCGACCCTTAGCGAGAGGCTATAGGTGAGTGAGTGAACATGAACATGTGCTTCTTGTTACCTCCTCACTCACACACAGCTTTTATAAACCCAGCATGCTCACCTTAAATCGTTACACCACTCCTTTTTACTTTTAACGACTTCTCTCTTCCCCTCATCTCCCCTCTGTTTATAGGGTTCTGCTCGGAATGAATTCAACTTTTTGTATGGGTGAGCACATATATGGATGGATAATATACACACGTTTTACATTTCTTGCGGAAATATATAAACTTTTCCCTGTCTCAAGATTTCCTATTCTGATATTGTTTTTAGGTGAACCACTCAAACAGCCCTGTCTCGTATTTCACAAACACTTGATCCTTTCACTCAGCCTCACTTGAAAAGAAAAAAAAATCCTTTAAGATCAACATCCCCTCATCATTCAATGGGATGATCAAGGCCACCATTACACTTTTGACTTGGACTCCCACAGTGTATATAAATATATTATTGGATATTGGCATATATAGGCAGATAAACATGGAATAATATATATTGGATAGGTGAGAGAGTAGTGGGAAGGTGGTGAGATATAAAAATGCCTAGAAAAACATGAATACTACCGTTATTACATCACCGCGCTGATCATCAGAGTTCCTCACTACATCGTTGGTTATAATATTGCTTCCTCCTTCGCTCGTCTCGCTCGCTCCTCCATTCATTCATTCATTCATTTATCGAGAGGGATTCATTGAGTGTTGCACACATCTTCTTACAACTTTCCCCATTCATTCCCACTATGGCCAGGTCCTTCTCCGCGACCTCCACCCAGGAGGAGAGGAGGATGAGGAAGGAAGGAGAGAAAAGTTGGTCTTTTTCCCTTTCTCTCGTACTTTTCACTGAGAGAACCACTTGAGAATGATGATTTCCTGGACGAACCGGTATGTACAAAAAGGTTTTTTTTTCTTCTTCTCTCTGCTGTTGTACGAGGATTATAGATTTTTTTCTATAGAAAGAAATTTCGGGTATTTTGGATGCGAGTAGTGATCGAGTTGAGGGTAGAATAACGCTATGCATACTTAAACACAAGTGATAGCAGAAAGAAAAAAAAAGAGCAGGCAGGCAGGGTTGCCTTTAGAATCATGAAAACAGAGTAAATACGAAAGAAGAAGAAGAAGAAAAAAACTTAAAGAGATGCATAGAATATATAGGGAAAAAATTGTAAGGAAGAAAAATCTTTACGGAGCTTTCAAGACACAAACTATACACATCTTGTGTTCTCCTGGCTGGATGGCAAACATTTTCCTTTTAAATGCCATTCAATCCAGATACCAACTTTTTCATTACCATCCTTTACCAGCGCATTAGTTTCCCACAGGAGTTTGCTCGCTTCAGTTCAGAAGCGGAAAAAAACTCTTTCAGAATGGTAGACGAGCGAACTGGAGAGACACAATAATTGCACTACGTTCGTTTTTTTTGTTCTTATGCTCATCTCATCTCAATTTTCTAGTGAAAAAATTACAAACAGTGTGACAACTTTCTGAAAAATGAAAAGCGAAGGGAAGGGGAAAAAAGGGATTACACGAGAAAGAAAAATGTACTCTTTTTCCCAAATCCCCCAAAGAACAACCGGCAGTCTGCACTTATCGTGACAACTAAGTCAAGCAGACAGGAACATGGCTTGGTTAAGAAAAAAAGATGCATAGCAAAGGCAAAAACTGGCATGGCACAAAAGCCAAAAGAATTTTGTTTTAAATAATAGCTCACGAAAAAAAATATATTTTTATGGGGAAAGGGACCGGATAAAGTTGTTGAATGGCAAGTTGCATACCGAATATGAAGCACTAATTCACCCACGACGAGCCTCTCGGTGCATCATCTTTTATTTCTCAAAAAAGACTAATTCCTTAATGCCTTGAAGAAAAATAAATTTAACAATTTTTTCCACTTGGGTAAATTATGAAATATTGTTTATTGCTCTCAGATTCGGGGAAAAAGTGTTTGGCCGTGCAGGATGGTGACTGGAACTGCTGACAAGAATTCCTGGACATGGTGTGTGGTTAACGAAATGAAAATGCAATTGAATGGCATCAGTTGGGAACAATGGGGGAAGCAAATCTCCAAAACCCTGTTGTAGTTCACTTTTTATTCAAGGAATTTTTGTATTTTGTAGTTTTCGGAACATTATTACATTCCCGACATTGAAGGAAATCCCAGTTCTGGTTCATATTTTTCCAGAAAATGGATTCCCAGATTCTCCAGTGGATTGGAAAATACGAGAAAAGAAAATGTGACCCGCGCCATACCTACTAACACGTATTACATTTTTTCCAGAAACGATAATCCCTCAAGCCCCACTGCGCCATTCCTACACTCTAAAATAACAAAACGAGAAAAAGCAACTCTGAAAGTTCTTTTTTTTTCAAAGTCAGACCAGATGATAATCACTCGGGGTTTGTATACCCCTTTCTCATTTCCCTACCTAATGAATATCTCAAAAATGGCTTCTTCTTTTTTACATAAAGCAGTTTCCGCTCCACCAAAAGTCTGCTCATTCCATTCCATGTCAATAAAAAAAAACTTTCCATTTGAATTCATAAGAAAAATCCTCTGCTTCCTTTCCTCATAGGCACGACTTGCTCGCAACAAAAGCGTCTCTTTTGTCAACAGCCTCTTCTAACCAGTAACTGTCCGCATAATTCTGGAATCAAGTGGAAGAAGAGGCTTGCGACGACGACGAAGACGACGACAAAAAATGTATTTAGCATGACGTGCGTGCGTGATGTCTCCATGTTTGTTCTAGCTTTTTTTACATGGAAAGATACGGTCAAGTGAGAAAGCTCTGTTAGGAAGGGATTTTTAGTTACATCCCAGCTCAAGAACAATGTCAACATCCCTGAGTCACTTGGATATGCACAAGACGAACCAAATAATATGTCTTTAGTAAAAAGGAGCACTCTTTTCACTACTCACTCACTCACTCTTTTCCGGTTCATAATCTTTTCTTTTCCCTCTCACTGTCCATTCCCTTCCTCTCTCTCCCACGTACAGAGTCAGCGAGGAAAATGGTATGAATTGTAGAGAGAGAAAGAAAAAAAAATTGGTAAGGCCATCTTCTTTACTTTTTTACAGAAAAATATAATAAGATTCCTATACTTTTCTCTCTCGTATATATACGTATTTTTCTCTTCCATCATGATGAAGGAGATCAACATTATATACAGCTGAATCAGAAAATAAGAAAGTAGGAGATGAGGGCCATGCTAGGTACACCTATACAACTAATGTTTCCCTGTCTGTCTGCAAGAAAAAAGAGGGCTTTTTTGCGATTCTTTTCTCCTTTCTTTTTGAAAAATGCTCCTGTCTCCTTTCACTTCTGGGCACTATTTTCCTTCATCTTTTCAGACGTTATTATAGGTAGGTCTAGCTACGTACAGCGGGCGTACGTACGTACCTTAATTCTTGTTGGCTTAAGTGACAATATAGCGCAGGGCATGGGGCATCATGTAACAAGCAAATAAATACATACCTATATATAGACGGAATCATCTATATATTTTTTTTCTGCTTTTCGCAGGCTTGTGTACCTTATCTTCATGAGGCGGAGGACCTTTGCTCTTGTATAACTCTGAAAGTTACGATGCGTTGGCAAAACATAAAACAATATTTACACAAAGTGTACACTCAGGTCTAGTATGAAAAGACGTGGTGATGCTTAATCCAAGAATCATGAATCATCACAGAAGCTATATACAACTAAAAGATGCTCGCTTTTCTATCTACAGCAGGGCGATATGAAGAAAAGGAAGAAGAAAAAAACTTGTTTGAAATTGTAAGGCACATAAGGATTCTTTTTATTTTCATCTATTCCATGTCCACTTTTGAGGACCTTGATTGCTCACCAGCCAGCCCTTCCCATTTTTTCAAAAGGATGATCACTTGGAAAGCTGGAAGCTATATGGCGGCGGCTCATGGTTCTTTTTTCTCCGAGCATTTTTCGCCTGGGAACTGAAACACAAGTAGTAGAAAATCTAAGCAGAGCTAACAAGGGGACATTAGACAAGAGCCGGTGAATGTATGTATGTATTTACATCCGACGTCGTTCACATAGAATTTTCCCATCATGACCATCTCCTCAACAAAAAAAAACACCAGCCAGAAAGCAAAAAAAAATATAACAAGGCATATTATTATGTTAAAGAAAACAAGAAAGAGCCATTGTGTGCGAGTACTTTCACCGGGTAGTAGTAGTAGTAGTAGTCGTAGCATATACACAAAGTGGATTTGTACATTTTGTATTCGCTTTTTTTCTTTCCAGCTTTTGCGTTTTTTTTGTTGTTTGCCCGTCTCCTCTGATGTAAAATGATCATAAGTATACTACAAAAAAGGGCGAGTAAATACAGACTTTTTGAGCAAAAATCGAGGAGGAAACTGGTCGAGGTTCACTTCACTTTCCTCAGTTAAAAAAGTACATGGGTATTAGTGCAAAGAGCAGGGATTCCGGTTTCCCATGCGCTATACATTGCCAAAAACCACAGATACAAAAAAGCAGCGAGCTAGCCGCCGTCGTTCGTTAGGTTTTTTGCAAGGCATATAGAAAAAAAAAAAAGAGACAAGGGAAGAGATTTCATAACTTGCATCCTCTACGAGAAAAATCTACGTGATCACGGTGGTGCCCTTTCATTTTTCCTCTGTTTAAGTAATACAAGTAATGCAGTATTTAATGGGAACTGTGTGAGTGGTGTGGAGTATTCACTGTGTGTGTACGAGTTGTTGGAAAAGGGAAATGTGTAATGATCAAGGATGATGATCATCATGTAAACGACATTCCCTATTATGCAGAGTGTGTGTGGGTTTCTAATGTTTGCATACATAGTGTAACTTTTGGGGAAAATAATGTATTCCATTTTTTTTTGGGTGAAAAAAGAAAGAAAGAAAAAACAATGTTTTCATGTTCATAACATGATGAGATGTAATGCGGTTGGGGTATATATGGACGTACGTACGTATATACGTACTATGTGCCAGGGTACTTATATGAGGGGAAAAAAGCTCTCTGCTGGACATGTCGAGAGGAGGATATGTATTATATTGTTATCTATGATGACTGTTATGATGTTAGCAGCGGGAGAGTGGACTAGTGGAAAAATAGAGCGTTTGAGGAAAAACTTGGCTGGATAGATTTTTTAGGAAAATGGAAAGTTGTTTGCTGTTTTTTTGGGGAGGAAAAGGGGGGACTGGTGATATGGTCGACTTGAGGCTGGGCGGCTCAACCTACTTGTTTATTCCACAACATGAGCGTTTTCATTTTTGGCTTGTAATATTTTAATGATTCTGGACTGAGAAAAAAAACCTTCTTTCGATATAGGAAAATCCTCAAATCCTATTATAGAAGGACAACGCGATACGCTATACATCCACATTTTCCACGTATATATGTATCTTCCTAAAGTTTTGTGAGTGATAGCTATATAACATGTTTACCTAGATGCAGGGAAAATGATGGAATTTTTTTTTGTAAGTTGAAAAGTGAGTTGAATTTTTTCCCAAACTATTCATCCATTCACATTTCGTAAACTTTTTTTCTCATGTATACCTACACACATAATACCATGGAATGAGGGGGAAAGTTCTAAACCAAAATTTTATTCTTCACCATATCCACTATGAAAATGGGGGAAAACTTGACAAAAAAAAGTTGAGCGACTTTTTTACTTTTTGAGATGTTACGTATCATCTCAACAAATTCTCAGTCCATTCTCGCGCATCTTTCCGCTTAAAAACATTCCAAAGGACTAACACATGCTGGTTAAGGGGAATCCCCGTGTAACACAAAGTGAAAGAGATAGAGTTAAGAGAAGGGTTTTATATATATTTTTTTCTCCAAAAAAAGTAAGAGAAATGACAGTCATAAACCCAGGCCGAAAAGAGAGAGAGAGAGAGAGAGAGAAAGTTGGAGGGGAGAAATAACAGGATATGAAAGTTTTTAGGACATGATAGTTTTAGCTAGCCTTTCTCATCCCAATCTTTAAGACTTATCCAGTCTCTCATTCCTTTTTTTTTTTGAAATCGTGTACAATTCCCACTCATCAATATACATGGATATATACATTTCGACCTATAGCGAAAGGGGTTTATTCATTCGCGGAGAGGAAGGGTTGAAATGCACACGAAAAAATTGTGAAATACTACCAAAAACACTTTAGTCTTTCCTCTTGCACTCTGCCAAAAAGGAAAAGAGAGTGATAGAAAAATAAGAAAATGAAAATGCCTATCAGCCTCACAACTCTTTCTCTCTCTCTCTCTCTCTCTGAAACAAAATGAAATCCTATCTGGAGGGAACAAATTTTCTCCCTTTTTCTCTATCTCCACAATATATCTAAATGTTATATAAAGGAAGGGGAAAGTAATATCAGCGAAATGACACATCACACACATTGCATCGTTCCCTTCACAAAAATCTTCTCATCGTCATCAGCTGCTGGTTTTCCCATCTCTGCTGAAATTTTCTCTCTTCTCTGTGGTCATGGCATGACACTGGATGTCTAAGGAATCCTTCATGTCGAGGAACTAACCCGTCCGTCCTTCCATGTAAGTGCAATAAAGAAATTTTCCTGTGGAGTGCCTATTTAGCTGTAAAAATGAGAACAAAAAAAATAAAAATCTAGTGGAATTTGTGTACATATCATCACCATCACCATCATCATATTCGTTTGGCTTCGCAGTATGTGTCCGACGAAAGTGTTCATGCCACAAGCACAGCAGAACGTAGTAGTAGTGGTAAACTAGTATTACACCAAAAAAAAATTACTGGACAAAAAACTGGATTCGTAAAAGTGGGAGCATATAATAAAAGAGATAGCCACCCCTGCAATGCCAACTTTTTCGCAAGACAACTCAAGTATTTTATTGGAAAGAAAAAGAAGAGGAAAAAATTGTGCAGGACATTCCGTCGTCGTCGTCGTCGGAGTCTTGTACTCTTTTTTTATTGTCGTTGTCCTCCTCGCTGGTGTTGGAAAGCCATATAAGAGGACTCTTATCCTGGGCAGATATGCTGACGGAAGGCGAAGTGAGAGAATAGAGTTTTTCGATAGGAAAAACGAAATCTTTTCAATTGGATATATGTATGTAAATATATATATGTGTATGGACAATATGGACATATGGGATGATGTAAGATACGCACCTTTTCTTGTGGTCATCCCACCCCATATAGACCATCACCGACACTCACCTATTCACAATAATGTGTACTATAACACACATTCCGCTTTTGAGAGGTTTGGTTAGCCTCCTCTTCTTCACCACCACCACCACCATTTTATGGGATATTGGAAAAATCCAGAAGAGAGGTAAAACGAATCCAATGAATCTGTACGATCAAATATTACGGATGAGCTGCTGACTTGGAGAGAGAGGAGGACGTCGGATTAAGGTCGGTCGGTCAACTGATCAGGCAAAGTCGATTGTGTTAGCTGGTCATGCACCACACTCCATGAAAGAGGGGAAAGGTAGCTGGCAACGGACGGAGTATCGTACGGGAGAGCAGGGCACGTCCACCACTTTTATTACATTACACAATTGACCCGTCCTTCTCATCATGATGCTCTATCTCAGCCCGTTTTCCGCTTCAATTGGACGGAGAATCAAGGGGGAAAAAACCTCTGGGATGGATGATGGGATGCTGCGAGTTGTGTGCAACGAGCTCAACAGCTTGGCTCACCTTGACTGTTTCTAATTTTAATGGCGCCATTATTATTCCCAGCATACGAGCCCAATGAACAATACATAAGGTTGTAAAAATCTGTATAACACCCAAGATGGGAGGGAAGGGAGGGATAGGTTTGTATATAGAAACTTACTGAAAGGGCCAAACGACGTTTCAGCCATGGTGTATTATTGTAAGGGCCTTCGATCCTTGCTCATCCAAGACACAACTTTCCTGGCATAGGTTAATCTCGGGAAGGTTTTCCCATAGGTATCCATATGTACTTTTCCTTCCTTTCAGTTCCATACATCATAAGCAGACTACTACTTTTTTGTCTCTTCTTCTTGATTTTCCATCATACGCAGTAGAGTTTTTCACTAGTTTTCACAGAGATGTAAATTCCATCCGCAAATAAAACTTGTTTAAAATGCTGACTGACTACTACTGTGCTACTACTGAGAGTGCTTGGAGGAAAATCATAGTTTTTCAGTACGGTTTAAATCATGGAAATGTTTCAGGCATTCGAAGTGAATGAGCATTTCACAAGATTTTAGGATGTGAAGTTTTTGCATGATATATGTGTGTGCACCGCCAACCCCGAGTTTTACGCGCGACTATATATACGACCTATACCGTTGAATTCCCTCCGTCCACAACTTTTTTTTTATGAATAGTGTCCCTTGAAATGATGATAATAGAACTGTTGGTGGTAGTCTCCCGGAACTCTGGTGTACTTTTTTGTGTATTCAGTTTGGAGTGAAAAATATGTGTGGGGAAAGGGAGCCAAAGAGGAGTGAGTGTGTCGTGTCCCTGAAAAAGTGAAGGAAGATGCACATGCCATGCATGGAACGACAAGGATCACTTGGAAAAGCACCACCACCAGCACTAGCCCACCACCATCGCACAATTGTCTGTATCACAAAATTCTTCGAAAAAGTTATACTTTCTATATTTTACATGTATACATATATATATTATTATTATACTACATCTTTCTTTACAGACAAAAGCTCCCAGTTTTCTCTCTTGAAGCTGTTGTTCCTTTTTTTTAGAAAAAAAAATTCTACGGCAGAGGCAAAACTGACTGAGAGAGGGAGAGGGAGAAAGAGAGAAAAGTACATAAGGAAAGATCCGGCAAGCAGGCACAACTTTCATGTTAAGCATGTGTACACTGCTCCTCTTTTGTGCTTGCAGTATTTGGTAGCAGGAAACGTGTGTGAACCACTCAAGTCGAAACCGCCTACTGTTTTCCTACAGCGAGACGGAGAAGAGAAGAACTGGTTGTGTAAAAATGCTGGCATGGAATATCTCCACACACAGTGCCTTCTGTCTCTTTTACACACGTACCTCTCCTTTTTGGCTATGATCCTAAAGAAGACTCACGGCGAGCGGCGGCATGGCACACAGAGAGAAATGGAAGAAAAAATGGGCTAGAGACAGAGAGAGAGAGAGAGAGAGAAAGAGACGGAGAGAGTGTAGGAGTTCCCTGCAAAAGTCGTTTTTCGTTCTGGGCATAATACTCGGAATGGAAATATTACACTGGTGGAATGGGAAAATGCAGTGGTAGCACTTGGGCAAGCAGTAAACGTGCCAATGTTAACTTTCTCCTTTGGAATTGCATTAATGTAAGTATAGAGAGCATTCTTTTGCAGAGGAATGATAGTAATACTGCCTGGCAGGCGATTCCTTTATCGTATATATAAAACTTAAGACTTGCTGTTTCTCCAGCTAGCTCGAATCTCGAATCGGACGTTTTTTTGTTGTTGATCCTCACTCACAGACACACACACACACACAAGCTCCCATATATGCATTGGGAGAAGCAGTAGTAGTGGCAGAGTGGTAGCACAAAAGTTTCACTCTCCTCATCTGTATAATATACATACATATCTGTATATACTTTTTTAGTTCGCCACCGGATTGGAGTTGTATGAAAGGGGGATTCCTCCGAGTTTCAGGCCATTTCTGACTCGACCAACAGCGTGAATACTGCTCCGGCATGTGTGTGATCCTATTCGATTCGAGTGTTGCAAACGAAGGAAAAAACTCACTTTCTCCTTGGGTCCCTTACTCAGTTCGAAGTGAGCTTGCGAGCAACCCAGTCGATTTACTAGCACCCTCTCTACTTTGCCTCTCCGGCTGAACACGGAAGGTGTGTAACGTAGCATCCGACAGAATTCCGCCTTTCATTCATTTTCTCTCTCAGAGTGTGTATATGTACATCAATACAGTACATGAGCAGTCTCATATTGTTTCTCACTCCCTCTCATATTTTTCATGAGAAGAAGACAAAGGATTCCCGACAAAAGTAATATCGTGTTTGAGACAAAACTCTCTCTCTCTTTCTCTCTCTCTCTCTCTGAGTTTTCTTCGTCTCTAATATTGTTTTTCTTTCCTGGGGACTAAAACAAAACGCTGCAATGTCACTTGCAGCACTCGACAAGTTATAAAACAAGAGAATAAGTGAAACTAATACATCCGGCACGGCAGTCACAAAACTCGGGGAAAAGAATTGCCATACCCCTAAAAAGAGGACGAGAGCAGAGGAAGCGGAGTAATATCAGGACGGAGCTGCCGTTGTCGTCTCTCGTGTCACACATAACATTATTATCATTCTGGAAAAGGAATAGATTACCCTATTCCAATTTCTTTTGGGGAACACACGAAAACCTCTGCCAAAACCTATCAAAAAAATATATACCTACACTATATATCCTCTCTCCATCCTCTTGGTTCACCTCTCTAGCGCAAAAAGTAAGCAAAACTTAAGTCTTCTCCTCACTCAAGTCACTAGAAACATTTTTTTTTATCCGGGCGAGAAAGGGAGTCGTGTTGTGATTTCACAATTCCTCTCCTTTTTGTCAAATTCTTAACCCGCCGCGGCGACAAGCGGAGAAGAAGAAGAAAAAAAACTTTTTTGTTGACGAAATTGTATATATATATCTTGCATTTCACGAAGCTGTGAACAACTTGTGTGTAGTTTTTTTTTTGATGTCTTGTTGTATGTAATACACAATTGCACGCACTCGCTCGCTGTTGACTTTTTCATCTTTCCTGGTCAGAAAAACAAAGTTTTCTCTCTCGCCTCCTGTGAAATATATTATACCTATGTAACTGGCTTGGCTGCCTGTGTGGAGCCCTAAAAAAGAAAGTTTATCACTCGTGAAAAGAAGAAAGCAGAACTCCAGAAGAGAAAAAAATAAACTTTTCCAGTAAGTCTCGACTCAATCCGTGAAATACTGGCTCTGGGTGTGCCCGCCCCACTGGCTAGCTAACTAACTGGACTGGTTGAAACAATTCCAACAACAATTGGACGACGTGTGTGGTCTCATATTATATATATATATATATTGGTCTCATCCCTCGCAGTTGGTGTTAGATACAAATGCGGAAGTGGAATACTGTGTGTGGTTGGTAATCCATCAATCCTCTTGTTGAACGTGACCTGTCAGCTGACTCATCGATCGAAACGGAGAATCAACACATTTTTTTTCTTCTTCTTCTTCTTATTACAAAGATTGATTGCGTAATAAATAGCGTAAACTCTCAAAGTTTCCCATTATATTGGTGAACGAATTGGATACATAAATATATTGTGAGAGGAAGAGCCCGCTTTCCGACTTCAGCCTTCCCGTTTTCGAGTAGCTGTTGTCAGTAGCAGATAACACTTGAGATAAAAATCCGCCACCACCATTGAGGACCCAAAGAAGCCCAGAATGGACCAAGGGCCGTTCCTTGATCCATTCCACTTGACAAATCCATGTTGCTGCTGTTGCGGTGTGGTCTCCATCCAGAATGGAGTCAAGACTGTTGCCACTGTGGAAATGGTAAGTGGGGAGAGGGTGTTTTTTTACTTGAAGGGGAAGTAGGAGAATGATGTACATACTTGTATTATTGAGCACAAAATATAGACACACAAAAACAAGGTTTTGTAGAGTGGTAGTAGTGGAGAGAGAAAAAAAAATGTAAAAAGGGATATATGTAGGGGAGCATGGAAAAGGAGAAAAAAGGAGTCGTCGTGGCCGATCTATATATTTTGTTGTTCCCCACGTGGGACCGGCGGGACGTTTTCCCATACCCACAAAAGTCCGTCTGCAAGCCAATTCTTTTCAATCAGCAGAAATCAAACTTGATCATAAATTGGTTATGTGGACTTGGTGGAAAATGTAGGGGCTACACTACAGAAGCACCAGAGCCACGCCATGAACAATATAGGTATTTGCGATAGTATACATATAGTGTAGCAAGCAGAAGTAGTCTGCCCAGCATGAAAAAGTTCTCCAGGGAGTTTTTTTTTCTCCAGACTTGTACACATTTTGTGTGTGAAGTTTAGAGTCCTTCGTCCACGAAAAAAAATGTATGTACAAAGGGACATGAAAAGTTTTTTTTACCCAGTTGGAGTTGTATACGTATACCACGTAGTTTTCCCACAAAAACCTTCTGTTTTTGTCCACTTTTCTTTTAATTTAGGCCTAAAGTTTTTTTTCTCTCTCTCTCTATACTTTGTCGTTCAAACCAAAAAAATATATAAAAAAAACTCTTGAGTTTTCCCATTCTCATCTTTTCTTCGGCTGTCTTAGCCCCTTTTTCCTAAGTTTAATGTTGCTTTATACGGATAGTCAGTCTACAACAAAAAACTGCCAACTGCAAGCCATTCTAGTCATTCACTTGCGCACAAAAGGCAAAAAGTGGAAAAGAGATTTTTGTCCTGGAGAGAAACTCACCATTTTCACCACAATAAAACTCGTTCCCCTTTCCAAACTACAAGGACTAGTGGAATACCGTGAAAGTTTGCGAATAAAATGTAAAATGCAATAATGGCAATGGCACACAGACCCAATGAGGAGGGTATAAACGTTAAGAGAGAGAAGAAAAACTCCTTTCCCACATGTGTTTGAGCTTTCTAGCTTTTAAGAGCACTCAAATTCGGGAGAAAATTTGACCCGCCTTAATGTCCCTCTGTTGGTACTTGAGCATCTTTCTATTCCTATTCCCAAACCATGTTAGACACTACTACACTACTTATGTGTTCCAAAGAATGATTAGTAGTTGAGCCAGTCAGTCAGTGGTTAAGTTGATTGCAGATTACATCCATACTTCATTGGATATTATTGCTTCATTTGCCGGTATTGCGGAAAGCAATAATGATAAAGGCGAAGAAATGTTCCCCCTTTTGTCTTCCACTCATCTTCCTGGCAAGAATAAGTTGTTTTGGAATGACGGTTATGTGAGGACGTCCGCGTCCCTTCCCTACGTCCCTATGTATACAAGATACCCCGAAAATCACAATATATATTGTCACGAGAGAAGATAAAGAGCGAGCTGCAGCGTTTGTCTGCTGGAATAGTCCTTTAGCACGACGACGACGACGACGACNCGAGAGAAGATAAAGAGCGAGCTGCAGCGTTTGTCTGCTGGAATAGTCCTTTAGCACGACGACGACGACGACGACTCGTCCGTCGTTCCTTCTCCTACAGCAGCACTATTTCCATTTCCTATTCCCATCCGCTTTCCCCCAATCATCATCATGCATCATGATGAGCCTTGAATCCTTATTAAGCAGCTGTTATAAAGATTTATACTGACAACTCGGCCACTCCACTCCCATTTTCTTTGTAGGGACTTGATGGTACAAGAGAGAAGGAGAAGAAGAAGGAGAAAATGTATGTATACTATGGACTCTCGTTTTCTCGTTTCCTCCTTCCTCAGAGGAGGACAGTTCCTTATCCTCTACACAGACGCCTACACTACCACTTTCCGACTACTTTTGGGGAGTTCTTAGCTAGCGATTCCTCTATAGGGCCCTTCCTGTTCGAAGTAGTAGATGTTTACCAAGTTTAAGGGGAAATGACTGAATGAAGAAATCCTAAGGAAGGAGGCTAGTCACATCAAAATGAGATACCGAATTACAGCAGTCCTCTCCTCTCCCAGAATATAAAAGGACATTGAGATAATACTAGTGGAGACTTGGGATTGTATCTACATTTCCGTACATTTATTTCCCTTCGTGTGTATGCATTACTTACACACGAGCTCCCACACGAAATTATTATGACTAGAGTTCCGTACCTCAAATTGAAGTACAATAATGGCAATAAAATTCCATGAACCGAGACCACTACCCTTTTTTCGTTTCGATAAAGAATGGGAAGAAAAGGCTTGGTCGTTTTATCGGTCGGTTGCTCTGGAAGAGAGAAAGCTCAGTAGCTCACATAGGATCAGAGGGGGAACGTAGCCGAGGGAGAAGCAATAAGGGAATTGTAATGGTATATATATTTTGGGGGAAAGTGGCTAGGTTCCTCACTAGAGATTTAAAGAGTTATGAGCCATGTCAATTAAGGATTTTATGTGTGACTGGTGCCGTAGAGAAAGTGCATATTATGGGCAGAAGGAATGTAATAAGAAGGAAAACTATATGGTATTAATGGGCGTCCCTGTCAATGAAATGATCTTACGGAGTTTTAGTCGATTCGATACCGCCACAAACGATACTTTTGAAGAGACACAGTATTGTTGTAAAATGCTTTCTGTGGGCGAGCGAGCGAGCACATTAAGACTTGGAAATTAATCGGTCTGGAAATGAAAAGTAGAGAAAAGAGAATTCTCTCTCTCTCTCTCTCTGCACCACATTTCAAGTTTCACCTTGAGTGTGTGGCGGCGTAGCGTAGAGTAGACTCTGGTTAACGGCTAGTTTTCAATTAGTCCTTGTACTTTCATACTTTGTACTTGGAAATGATGATAATTAATGGGAAATATGTGCCATAAAATAATGTTGCACAGAATCTTGATCTGTCTGGTCTCTCTCCGCGTGTGGATTACCTTTGAAAATCACGAGAATGAATATTATTCTGAGTGGATATGTTTATTGCTGGGTTTCAGGCGATGACAGCAGGATACGGGATAATGGGGATATGGTTTGCCTTCAATGCTCTAGTCCCAAGTGACCATGCTCTGATCAAAGAGGACAGACCACCGGTGCCAAGCAAGCCAGGAAGTTCTCACAGTGAAGTCACTCTCGCAGAGCAGCACGACAATCTGGTGGAAGTCCTACTCATTTGTGCGATCACATCAATTCTAGGAGGATCCATACGTTTTCTCTCTTCCCTTTTCCTCATGAGATCGTTGACTAAGGTAAAGTACACGTCGTCGGGTTGAATGAAATGTATAATCGGGTATCAATGGGATTATATATAGAGTAATGCAAAAAACGCAATCTGGGAAATGCACCAAAAATATCAGTCAGACACGTACGAAAACAATGTGATAATATTTCATTGAGCGTTTAGCACTTTTACTACACAACTTTTGCCTGACTCGAAAACATAATTCCTGGAATTGAATTACAAAAAGAGGAAATTGGCATCATAGATTCATACAAAAGCGTATTTTACTTTCGGTACAAATCATAATAACTGTCATCCGCGTTATGTTTATTGCGATCATTTAACAAGGCAAACAACTCAATCCAGAAATCCTTGTTTACACAATGTTCTCTAGTCTTCTTCAAAGCATTCTTCACTCTCTCCAGTAAGCTGCAAGTCGAAGGAGCCTCTTTCATCTTTTCAAAAAATTTGAAGTATTTTTCTGGCAGGGAGAGCACCGCATCATCGCCGAACAGAGGGGGTCTAAAGTCTTTAAAGATCTTCAAACGCTGCGTTATTACTTTGACGCTAATAACATCAAGACCTGCTATAATAATGTCTAGCAGTGGCGTTCCCAAATTCGTTGTGGCTACACAAGCCTTCACTAAAAGATCCGGGTCTGCCTCCAAAAATAACTTGAGTCGATACCGTGTTCTACCTTCGATAGTGGTATCCATCAAACTCATAGAGGAAGTGGAAATGCTCGCAGCGCTTTCCTGAGGATCCGTAATCATATATTTCGTTATACAATCCACGATTACTTGTTTAAATACGCAATCTTCTCGTGTAAGTAACATTAGGATGATTTGATTTTCATGATAATCAGGGGAGGAAAGCAATTCATTAAGTTTATCTGCAACCACTCCCTTTTCATCTCTTGCGATGGGATTTAAATAGTCAGAGATTAGCCCGGAGATAACTTCACTTCTGTAGATTTCTGGGAGCAGTAAAAGGAAATCTTCAATTTGTGAGAACTGCTTCGAGTACATTTTTAATAGAGATCTTGTACGGCTCAACCTAGTTGGACCGAATTGAGCTTCGAAAAGAGTTTCCATTCGGTCTCGTATTTCTTGGGGGAATTCACGGTTTTGATAGAATGCAAAGTAGAAAACATCACCAGCATTCCTGTATAAATGAACTGAGTAGGGCATTCTTGATTTTGAGATGGAGCACTGTCGACGTCGTTTCCAAGTTTCCAGCTGCATTTCCAGCAGACGTGTATCATTTCCCATGTTACCAAGAATTTCTTCAGTTTTGGCAACGTGCTTCAGACTGTCACGGATCGATACATGGCACCATTTCATAGGGGCGTAAAGAACGGATGGAAGAATGTCTTCAGAAAATGCGAGCAAATGCTGCCACTGAGCTTGCCACAATGATTTAGCTTCCTGCTGTTGGAGGAGCTCGTCTGTCGCCTCATCGAGTTCGAAATCGGTTTCACTGCCGCTGTCACTGTCAACTAAAATGATTGGCGCATTCGTTGACTTTGTAGTAGTTGTGTTTGTCATACCACTCCGATGATTCACCTTCATTTTTCTAGTTTGTTATGATATTCTCCTCCGTGGTGAGTGTGAGCGTGAGCACCAACAAACTAAAAAAATAGTAAAAATAATAATAATAATAACAAGTCTCAAGGTGGTGGATGGAACTCTTCTAGGTGAGTTTGTCTACCCACTTAACGCTGATGATCACTACAAGGTTTGGAGTGGCACAACTGGCAAACAAGCGGCATACATGACCCTGGCGATGTCACATTTCCGCAATCCAGATTAGGCAACCTAAAATACGACACACAAACAAACACAAATCACATTCACCTTGAGTACTTGTACGATGTACGAAACTATATGACATGACCAACTCTCTCTCTACCACCACCACCGTTAAGAGTTTACTCAAACTTGGAAAGCATCTTATCAGATTTCGATTCCATTAGTGCATGCATTCCAAGACCACCACCACGTTCGAAAATAGGCATACCTATAATCTTATTTATTCCAGAATTAAATTTTCAACGAACCAAAAACTTGGCCGACATTGGAACTTACTTGTTATATTCATAAAACTAAGTGTAAAGTTTACTTCCCCAAGGGACAACCACTGCGTCATTCAATCCATCCAAATTAGAATCCCGTTGTGCTCGATGCTCCCTCCAATCCCCTCCCATCCAACAGTCTGGAAATAACAACAGAGAGAGGAACAATAATCACTGCATCACCCACCACCCTCCAACAAAACTCACACTTTTTGGCAATAATCCACTACTCATTCCACACTCTCAGCATGTATATATGTATATTCCTACTATTCCTTCGTTCAGATAATAATTATCCAACCAATCCCCTCCTTTAAACAGTACGGTACGACGGAGGGAGATGACAGGGAGGGAGAGCAAAAGAGCGGAGAGAAGTGGTGGTGTTCTCATAAAACCAATTATCTCCTGACAGCAGTCTCCTCATCCCTTAATTCGATTTGCTTGATTAGTATTGAACCAATTAAAACTTTTTCAATTTGCTATCACTATCTATATCATCGGCCCACTACGACCACGTACACCCTCCACCTCCACATCATCTCCTCCTCATCCCATCTTATCTCATCTCCTCCACTTTTTAAAACTTTTCTCCCTTCTCGGAGTAATCTATAACGGCCCATATAAAAACGGCACTAGATAGATATATATACCGAGATATAGAGTCTCTACGTTTCGAACACAAATGCCAATAAAAACCCTTTCAAGCTACATACCACTTCTCTTAACAGGTTTAAAGAGAGAAATTAACAAATAAAAGCAAATGGCAAATAATATCCGACGGACAACTTGTATGTAACTACCAACCAAAAACGGTTTCCAAAAACCAAATACAAAAAATACCTTATAACAACCGGCTCACATCAGTCAGGGTGTTGGAAATAGTTGGAATGTTGGATATATGTACTTAGTTTGGTCTTGCCAACAACAACAATAAAAACAACGAAAAGTGTTTTTTTATTTTATTTAATGTTTACAATTTTGATGATGGCACACAGGTCACAGGTGTGTGTTATACATAGTCAGTTGAGTCCATGTGCGGAGGGCAATACAGAAGAAGAAGAGATAGATGCCTAAAAGCACCAAAATATGAACACATGACTTGGTTCGCGGTATAAACATCCAAAAAGGCACAAAAATGTCTTTGTTTTGATATGGATGGAGGCATCTACAGTATATGGTATATATCGTATCGTATCTATCTGTGCTTCGGTTCAGCATTCATGTCCAAGCATACATCAATACTTTTGAATCTAAGTAAGTAATCGCTAAGGAGAATGTGTACAAAAGAAAGAACCGTCTTCAAGTTTTTTCCAATTTGGGGACGCACAACTAGGCGAAGGTAAATTGCACCCGAAGTCCCATCGCATGATATTGGTGAGTATATCCCACGTTACTTCTTGTGGTACACATATTAACTGAATACCCTGTATAGGTGAACAAAACAAGCAGTAAAACATTAACATTGTTACATTGTGATACATTGTGGGTGCAGAGGTGAAACGACTTTAAAACCTCCATCACCGACATCGGCATCATCATCCAATTTGAAGCACAAACGTATATATAATATATTATGGAAACGACGTGTTACGGCTTTCGATTTCTGGGAAAAAGTGATACTAATGGGGTTTCAATTTCCGCAATATCATATTAATATACAATGTATAGTTTCGCACCAAAAAAGTGGGCACATAGGTACCTAACAACTTTTTCCACTATTAGCTTTTAACTTGCGATTTTCGCATCTCTTTTTGGAGTATAGGAAAGTGTGTATTTTCTGAAAAATTGCAAGTCCTATAGATTCACATTCACATGCATGCATACTCACTTTAACTCGCAACGCAAGCCGCAAGTCACAGTCAGCTACTTTTTTTCCAGACTAGACACAAAGAGCTAATTTGACCTCTCCATACATGATACCCTCTTGCTCCTTCCACATTTTTTTTTGTTCCCAAAGGACAAGGGGAAAAATCAACCTGTAATCGTTCACGGCTCACGCTCCTTCTCTCTCTCTCTCTCTCTCTCTCCCAGTCCGTTTCGTGTGTTCTGTAATCAACTGGGGCACACGGGAACAACGAAGGGAACTAGTATGAGAAGTGAAATGAAATTGACAGGTTTACAATAAGAAAAAATCATTTGCTTAAGAGAAAGTTGTGTGTGGAAAGAGAGAGAGAAGAGAAGAGAGAAGGAAACGATCGAAAAAGTTACATGTACGCCACAAAGTAGATTAAGTGGTACATGGACATGCATACCTAGGATTACGTAAGTATAACAAAAAAAAGATGAATAGATATCGCAATACACTTTTCCACCACCACCACCAACTCTCTGTTAGCCGGGGTGAGTGAGAGTGTGAGTGAGAGTGAGCTATACACAACGGCGGAACAACGGGACCAAGTCACGACAACATATTTAAATCTAGAAAAATACGTATTTTATAGGGATATAGCATGTGATGATGATAATGCGTGCTTGATTCCGAGTTTATGAAGGTAGCCTGAGTATGTATATAATACGTACGTGTTAAAAAAGAAAGTTTTTTTTCTAGTTGCGCGTCCCACTTCGCTTTCCCTCAATCGCTTTTGTTGAATCACGACACGTGAAAACATTTTACCTAAATACAGTGACGACTAACTAACTAAAACCTAAGGGAAAATATGTTTATAGATATGACGTGCTTGTGTGTACATATATAAAAGCCTGAGCATATTTTATCATAACAACATTAAGGTGGTCAAATCAAGCCTGCTGGTCCGACGTCAATCTAAATTTTGAAATATGGCTTGCGTGATGCGATTAGAATTACAGGGATTGTAAAACCCACTGATTAAGGAGATTTTCTAAATTTGCTTTTAAAACTAGCTGACGGATTCAATAATATTTGCATAGCATGTGGAAATGGAAATTATGATGTGGTAAACTGAGGCATTTCATTTTTATGTTTGGAGTGTGCTCAATGCTCTCTCCATCCATATCCAACTTGGTATTTACACCTCCCTTTAAATTAAGAAAAATACACATAATATTTTTTGAGAAGCAGTTGACCACGCGCCCCCGTCTCATCGTCCCAGTTGGAAGTTAAATGTTGAAAGTAGGATTTTTTTTTATTATTTGTTTTATACCACATGAACTTACACACTTCTCCCTGTGATGTGGGGTGAGTTGTTGGTAATAGAAAGTAGTCGTAGAAAGTGCTTACGGATAAAGACGATTAACTTCACAATGTTCACAATTTTATGAGCTTTTATACACGTTTCGTAATGAAAATAGTTGAAGTTGTTGAGCCAATAGTGAGTTTCTCCGTGGGCACACGGGTCGAGTCTGTTTAACTTGGGGGAAATGTGTGGCATGTGGCATATATATATATTCAACTAAAATGGCGAGGTTTACTTGCGTATTGCAGTAATCCAGGGGATGGGATGTGCCAGAAAGTTGGTTAATACGGGATGAGTTGGAAGCACACTTGAAAAATTAATAATGTGTATTCTCTCGCCCAAAGCCTAATGGTCTAATTAAAGATGTACACCATTCCACTTCCCCTTATGACCACACGACTTTTTACACTCTCCTATTGAAAGTTTCCCAATTTGGTGGAGGATGAGGGCATATAGGAATAAGGCAAATGTGGGGAAATGTATAGAAGAAGTTTTGGTGAAAACCCTGGCAAGTTTTGTGGCCATGTTCGTTATGCTTGCTTTCGTTTGAACCAATATATTTTCTGGGAAGGAAAAAATTGGCATCCCGCTGGGATAAAATATTCTGGTAGTTGACACACTCCATTTTGCAATCGTCATGATGAGGTAATTGAATAGATTATTATAGGAGAAGGGGAATTCACAATCAGACGAGTTGTAGTACCTCTACCTTTAGTTTAGTGTTCGACCCAGACTCTGCGTCCCTTGTGACGAGCTCTGTACGTGTACGTGAGCGTGAAGTGAAAGCTTATATTGACGTTTGGAGAGAATGCCCATGTATCGTTGACAGTTTGCCCCATCATCATCATCATCATCATCAATTCACATTGCACGAATGCCATTCCACTTTCACTCTGGAAAGTCAATGCTGCTCCACTCTTGACTCTTTGATATTGCTCGAGTGCTATGCTATGTACGGAATCCTCACATACGCATGACTGTCCGGGTAATTACGCGAGATTCATTAGAGCTTTTTTACTGTCCATGAAACTGCGATAAAGTGGTAATAACTATACACAAGCATTGCGAACATCATTATCATCATTATCATCATCATCACGTGTAACCGGGTGAAATGCAGCTGATTTGGGCCACTCTGTGTAAATTAGAACATGTCATAATGATATATACCTGTCGAAATGGATACGCACACACATATTTTTATGTGTCCGTTGTTTGTAGCGGCTGCTGTTATTTTGTAGCCATCGGTTTGTTGGTTTCCCACATTTTTCCTAAGCCAATACACAAAAACAGCGAGGTCGGGCGAATATAGAATACCTAAATATCTCTCTCTCCTTTCTGTTTCAAGAGGTGTACATTGTTTTGCATATTTGAACCATCCCCTTTTTCACCAGGCACATCCACACTTTCCTCCACACAGTGTAAGTGGAATGATGCATGTGCGGAATTTATCAAAAATTTAGAGACTCTCTCCGGCAAACATTTCAGCATTTATTAGGATTTCGGTTTTTCGTAAAATGAGAGTGGCAATGGCAGTGGCGTGCTGCGGGGGCCAAGTAAGTCATACGTAATATTCACAAGTATATTATGTAGTATATACGGCTCGAACTCTTCTCTAAATTTTTTATCAGCTTGAAGCACACATTCTTCGCTCAGCAGTGTAGAAGGAAAGGCTTCCTCGCTCGCACTCGCTTCCAAATATATATGGGTTTTGTTGGAGGAAGAAAAAAAATTTAGATGTGTACCCAACGCTTTTCTCTTCATGAGTTAATTCTAATCTTGAAAGGGAAATGGTCTGCATGCAGATTTCCAATGGAGCTGCTGCTTTCTTTTTCCAAATATTCACATGCACACTGACCATATTATACGAAACTGCGGAGGAGGAGAGAATATATAAGGAAGGGAAAGAGAAGTACAAAATGAGAGACCCTTTTTTTTACCTTTCATCGCCATCGTCATCAGTGCATGAAGTGGTTCGATAACACTGCGGTTGTTGGTGTTAACTCGCTGGCAAGCAGACGTACGTACATTACGTTACATGTATAAAACGCTGCTATATATATACGCTCCAACTTTCTCACAATGCATATTATGCATCTGCCTTATATATTCGCGCACAGAAAGCGATGTAACAACAGCATCATATTTTTTCCCTCGATTTTCTAACTTGGCTCGGTTCGAGGGAGGATATGATGAGGAGTTTACTGAGGCGGAAGATCTGCACGTTGTGAAATTAATGTACGCGTTCTCATCGCGTCGTCGTCATATTTGGATAAATCCCATGTAAATATATATGGTTTTATAACCGTGCTCCAACAAAAAAGTTAATATATGTATATTATATACCTAGTTTCCCCTATCTCACCCTTACACTCGTAATTTTTTCCTTGGTTCATTGTCTCCGCATTAAATGAATCCCTTTCCTGATGACTTTTTATTACAAGATTAGCCGCGCATCAGCTACCACCCTCACCGTTTACGATGCTATGGCGCAGAAACACCTGCCCGGTTTTATGAACAGACACAGACCACAATATATTCCGATCCACCCTAACCTAGCCACCACAAACTGCTTGCACCAATACTGACAAACCAAATTAAATTAGAATTGCTAATTTCCTAACAGTCCTAAAACCCTCGCCACAACCTAGCTAATCAATCCACATCAACCGAAATACGGTATAACAATAAGGCAAAATGAGGTTTTCATTTGGAAGCCAAAAGGTTGCGCGACTTATACAGAAGGATATCGGGTCGATCCATTCTTCAGTTTCACAGATTATAGGTATTCTAGCCAATGGGATTCTATATATACCGCTTTCCAAATACTTAACACCTTTCATCTCTGCTAGTGTAATTACGTGGTATTAAAAATGCAATTTAGTGGAAATCCTGATTACGAACAAGGGAAAAGATTGTCATATTCTTGATAAACGGTATATATACGTATACCTAATGATGATGTTCTGCTGTGTAGAGGTAGCACACACTTTTATGAGCAAAAATGGACTCTGACAGGATTATGATAACCCAGTTATTTTCACTTTGATGACATCAAAGCAAAAAAAAAGAAGAAAGTTGCTTTTTTTTCGGGTGGCCCACTTTTCCCATAATCTTGTTCAGCATTTTTTGTGTTAATAAAAGTTTACTTTCTATCTGTTTTCAGGAGAGCAAGATAGCAGCAAAAGTCTGGGTGTTTGTGACCTATGCACTGGTCATCATTGTGACATCCGTCGTGTTGGCAGTATCACAGAAGAATGAGTCCTTGTTTCGAAGTATGTCTATTAAGATATTCCTCTGCTACGCCGCAGTAGACTTTATCCTCTTGCTCTACTTCCTATGGGTCATTATAGTCTACGTGAAAGAGGCCATCGACATGCCTGGCTTGTGATCACCTTAAAAAGGAAGCAAAATGGCAAAAAGCAACACCAACAACAACATCAGCAGATATAATGTTACAATATAACAAGCCAATCCTGATATTATTACTGCCGTCAAGAACAAGAGGAAGAAGATGAGCAACGCAACCCAAAAGATATGAAATATTCTTCCCAGTATTAACATAAAACGAGAGATAATGTGCGCTAAACAAGATGAAAATATTCACAAGATCCGGTTAAACGTAAACAGGCTAAAGTCAAATGTAACATTATATCACCATAAAAAACATAAATGTGTATTTCGAATGGGAACGCCATTCTCAAGAAACACACAAGCTCCTCTTCTCTGAAAAAAAGCAAAAGCATGAATATAATAGATACTACAGAAGAATTCATAATGTACTGCAACTACACATTTAGAAGCTTTTCTTTTATTTTCCTTTCTCCGTTCTTCTACCGTCATCTTGTTTAGAACAAGAGGAGAAAAACTTGTGTATTACCTCGTATAACAAGAAATATTATTGCATTCATAAAAAATGCACAACGTGTTCCCAGCCGAAAGTCAGAGAAAGCCCAAGAGAGCAACCAGGAGGACAAAGACATGTCAAGCGTATTCTATAAAAGGAGGAGGACGAGGAGGAGGAGGTAGAAAGGGAGGATACGGATACAAAAAAGCCATATTATGCTTTGAGTTACGTACTTACAAACAGAGAACATAAAAAATGTGAAGATGTCAAAAAGCAAGTCAAAAAAAATCATTATAGTCATGAATGACAGTTATCATGGTTGACTTGTTCATTTTCATCATTGTCATCATACCAAAAAGTACATAACTCTCTTTTGGCTGCTCCTTTGGAGGAAAACTCATTTTTTGTAACATAAAAGTTGAGAAGTAAATAAGAAATGAGATTTTTTTGTACATGTGTGGATCCACACGTTACTTATCTTTGCTGCTGCTGCTGCTCTCCAGGATAAAAAAAGTGTGTACTTATTGACTTGATGACTTGTTAGCAATAACAAAATAAAATCTTGGAACCGTCATCAGTCTCTCTCTATATATATATATACAGTGGTAGTACCAGACACCAGCAGGATTGAAGGCAAAATAATATATACCTACATACGTGTTCTTCCCTCATGTCAACTTTTTTTTCTCTTCTACTACTCCTCGTCTTCTGCTGGAGAACAAGAACAACCCTCGAGAAAGGGAGCATATTCCCAGGAGATGAGTCAAAGAGGAGGAGACGACTGTACAGAGAAAATGGATCTCTTCAAGTACAAGATCACTTGTGACTAGCTACTCAAAAATACGGGGAATGTGTGGAAGGCAGAGAAAGAAGGATCTTTTGCTTTTACTTCACTTTTTAAGAAGACTTTTATGATGATGATCCAATTACATTACATAAGAACATCATCCCATCACCAGTGTCAATGCAAGTTTTTGACTAGTAGCGCAGACGACTCTGCTAGTCCCAACTTTCAAGCTGACTATATACCTAGGTGTATGACTCCATGGTTGAGTTGATGAAAAAGAGGGATTTTCTGGGGAGGAGATGATGGATTTCCCAAAGAAAACATGGCGTCTTCATCTGCAAGGATCAATCATCCAAACTGGGATTGTAAATGGAATAATGAAAAGAAAGAAGAAGAAGAAAGTCGTGAGTAATGAAAACAGAAACTAATAGGTTTTTACCAAGTACTAAAAAAATTTATGATTTATGGCAATTCCTTTCCAACCAGATTTTTCTCTTTCGGAAAATATTATAAACTATATATATATATAAGGTTCCTAAAATATGTTATAAACTAACCTCCATATATATATACATAAATTAATACTGATTAGGCATAAGATTCTAAAGTGAATACTAAACTATATATAATATCTATATAGATCTGTAGATTACAATTTTAGCCATCATCATATGCTCCTTGGATTTCTATCTAACTTTTGGCAACAAAGTCAAAAAGAAAACGGGAATTTCCAGAAAAAGAAAGATGCCGACCGTGTACATAAAAATAACAGAAATTAAAACAGATCACAAATGAATTCCATGAATTTCCTTTCATATAGAGACAGACAGACTTAAGTAGGGCTATAGATGCGTAGGTGGACAAAAAAAGCCATAAGGTTACAATAACAAATCCATGTTTTTACAGGTTTCTCTATACGTACTTACATTATTATTATGATCAATTATTAAATGAAAGTCTATTTTAAGACATTTTTTTGTGTGTAGGCTTTCACGAAGGAAGGAAAGAATATTGTTTCTTTCTTACAAGAAAAAAAATAACAAATAATACTGTTGTTGTTTTTGTTCAGAAACAAATATAACGAAAACAAAAGCGCTTTTACTACAAAAAAAATGGAGAACCCCAATTGTTAACAGAATTTTTAAGAGTAGATGGGCCAAGGAAGAAAATGAGGACAAACAAAAAACAAAATCCGTTGTGAATGTTGAAGAATATAATTTCCATATAAAAAAGGAGAACCCCAATTGTTAACAGAATTTTTAAGAGTAGATGGGCCAAGGAAGAAAATGAGGACAAACAAAAAACAAAATCCGTTGTGAATGTTGAAGAATATAATTTCCATATTCAGAGAGGATATTTTGTACGAAGAAAAAGTGGATTGAAAGGAGAGAGAGAGAGAAAAAAAAATTTACATACATTTATTTCTCAGTATGCCCTCACTTTCTACTTTCTCCCTACATGTGCGAAAGAATAATGTTGATGATGTTCATACTGCTATCGTTATTTTCCCATTTTACTTACCTCCCTCCACACCCGTCATGAGAAAGGCAACATACCAGATAGATAGCTTTAGGGGGAAAATATGTGTGCATAAGTGGCACATCAAGAGCACCAACAGAGGAAAAAAGCACATTATGCAAACACCTTCTTTCTTACTATTATTTTCTCCGTAGTATAGCTTTCAGTGGTGGTGGTGGGGTAGCTGGATCTCACCGGTGGAATTTTCACTAAAAAGTAACTGTTTGCTTCTGGGTTGAACTTGATAGCATCACTACCGTCACCACTAAAAAGGCAATGAGAGAAAGGAGAAAAACGTATTATTTTCCTGGAAAAGGAGAACATTTGTGTATCCCACCAACTTTTGCTGTATATATGTGTATCTTTACCTACCTACCTACAAACTCAGCAAATGGTGTTTTTTTTTGCTGAGGAGATTTAAATTGTGCACAAGGCTCTTGTACACAAAAGGCCGCATTTTCATCCAGTTTTCAACGTGAAAACATTTTTACTCCATTCCTAATGCAATATGATTACAAGTACGCAGCAATTTTTGCCGAACACAAGGAAAAAGAAAAAGCGGGCCCGTAGGCAATTGTATAAAAAACGAATTTTTTCATTGAATTCCTTGGGAAAAAGAGAAATGCACAATGAAATAAACAGGTTTTTTTTGCATGTGCTCCATTTTCGTTTACATATTCCTCTTGCCCAACTTCTGTATTATGTGTTGTTATATAACACACAGAGAGGAAACCAGTTTGCATTATCCAATTTCACAACATTATCAACCTACCTCAAAAAGACATTTCCATTTTGATGAAGAAGGATATAAAATTCACATTGACTCTAAAATAAATATTTTACTTTTTTCCTGAAAAGTGAAAAGAATTTCCAAGAATCGATCTGATTCTGGGGAAAATTGCACCAACTCAGCTAAATAATCCTCCGTTCCTTACTTTCTATAATAAGTATATGTTGCCCCAAACGCTGGTTTGGTTACCCCTTGAAAACTCCAAGATAACACGAATCGATAGCACAAGTGGATTTTTGAATATTATTGAAGGTGTCCTTTCACACGAATTATTTACCCCGGCATTTTCATGTGAATATTGCTCTCCTTGTAATGTAAACTAGTTAGTTTTTAACTAGACGCAAATAAGGTCGGCCTAGCTTTCGCTTTAAACAAAGTTTTGAAAGTAAATTTGCCTTCCATGCCTTTATTATTATGATTTGCATAGTCAGTAGTAGTCAGGCACATACCAAAATAAGACTCCGTTGGCCGACGTACGTGTGAACATAAAGGGTTTTTTTCGTCAAAAAAAAAGAACGAGAAAAGAGAGCAAATGGTTACATGGTTTGCAGTAAGCCATTCTTTGCCCGGCTAAAAGCACTACTTTCTCATGCATAATCCTATATATTTAAAGATGAGAAGGGGAAGTTTGTAGGGAAAAAGTGAGAAGAAAATGTGTATTGATGATAAGAAGGGGCTATGTATACGAAATGGAAATCGATTGAGAGGATTTTTCCTGTTATGTAAATTCGTCAAGTAAAATGTGTGTGGCTTTTTAAGGAGATGCTCAACTCGAACAAAAATATCTTTTCTTGGCAGTCAGTCAACCATTTAGAAGGGGGAAAAGATGAGCAAAGTGTGGTGGTGGTGGCGGTGGCAAGAATATGAGATAAAAAAATATTTCTACCTACAAAAAGTGCCTAAACCGTTATAGGTGCGTAATATCTGGAGAAAAAGAAAGCAGGACACAAATTGGAATATCCGATTTGATTGGTAGGAGGAGTGAGACAGGGAAATGGACTTGGATAAAGGACAAACGCTCAGTTTGATTTTATTTTATGACGTGTATTTTAGATAACCTAAAGGTGGTGGTATGAGGCAGCAGACACAAGAAGAAGAAAGCCGACGTCATTCGAAAATCGAGCAGGCAGGGGATATCTTTACGATTATATGTTCAGTCTTAAAGGTTTCCATCCAAATGACAGCTTATTTTCACTCATTATATTACTCCCCGTGTGCCGCCCTACCTCCACCTTTTCACCAAGGCTCTCACTTTGAGTGGTGGACGCTTTTTTCTCACTAGTGTGAAATGTTATCAAATGCCATTGGCATTGGCACATTTATAGCCAGAGTTATGTTTAGAAAAATGGAGACAGTTCGCTTGCTCGACACACATTGATTTCCAGTTGAACGTCATAAATATACTGCACACACACACACATACACACATTGAATTTAGTAGACCAAGCTGTCTCTCCCTCAATACACATAATTACTATGAGAGATTTCTATCTAAATGTGATTGCATTGACATTTCCCCCCTTTCTCCTGTGTATCATGTGCATATTTTCTCTCTTGATTGGAATCAGTGTGTGAACACGAGTGTATGCCTCAATCAAGAAAGGAGTCAAGGCCTTTCATAGAAAATACTCTTGGGGAGTATATTTGAATGAACAAAACTGCAAATCTGGGGCTGACGTCAAGAGTGGAAGGTTACATGAAAATGTAGGTAGATATATTTTATCAAGGAAAATTTCCAAAAAAATACCTGGCAATCTATATCTACTAGGTTTAACTCGCTCGTTCGTGTATACAATGCTGATGTTTAGTGGCTCCAGTCGTAAATTACCATAGGCTAATTCAATACACACACATCTGTTTCACTTCTGCCAAAAACTTGGTATGGGCCGACACTGGATGCGTTAATGATTTTTTTTCCTCTAGTGCCTTTTTTTATCCTCCTCCATTTTATACAGATCCGGATATATGCATAATATATTAGCCAAGTTGGGGGAAAATATTAGGGTAAAATTAGCCTCCTTTCAATTTCATCATTCTCTCTCTTGCGGCATACTTGATCACTCCCAAATAAGAATCTATTTTGGAATCGGAGGCAAAAATAAAGAAAATCCTCCTTTTCTTCTTGATCAACGATGGGCTTCATTTAGCTCTTGGTCTTATCTGGTATAATATGCTTATAGTATATAGTGGAGTGGAATAGGTATACCTATATCCACAAAAAGCAGGAGAAAAATAAAGTAGTGTTGGGTAAAAGTAGTAGCTCTTCTCCCCACATATTTTTTTTTCGTCCAACACACAAGTGCTCTCGACTCTCGACTCACACAGACATGTCTTTTCTCTCTTCTCAAACATGTTGCCGATGGTGTGCGCGGTAGATTTTTTGGTGGTATAGTGATGATGATGCGAACTTCCTAAAAAAAAGAAAATTTTCTTGCATTGATAAGCATCTTTTTTTTCTCCTCCTCTCTATGCCTGCAGTAAGGAACACTCTCATGATGGTGCTCACGTGCTATATAGTTCTTTTTTTCTCACAGAAGGATCTTTTTTGTCTGTAAGGAACCCCGTGTATCACTCTTGATTTCACACACGTTCACCCCAGACATGTATGTGTGTGCGATAAAATTGTCGGAAGAAAATTTGTCGACATGGAATGGTAATCTTTACGTGAGTCCTCATTCCTTCCGAATTTACTTGAGAGGGAAAATAGATTCATTTTTTTTCTTCTCAGAGTACGGAATGGTACAGTATATAAATGTGTGTAGAGTAGAGGCCGAGAGAGAGAGAGAGAGAGAGGTTTAGAGAAAATGTAGTATTATTTACCTACCTCATCACTATGAGTTCACAGTTGAAAAGTAAAACACTAGCTGATGTTTGCCCTTTCTGACAGAGAATATATAGCACATCCAAATAATATGATGATATACACTACATGACATGTAGATTAGGCCAAGAAAAATTGCTCAGAAAGAATATGATTATTGCATTCTCTCCATAATCTCATTATAGCTTTACTCTCTCTGTGACTATAAATGTTGTGGAGAAAATTGTTCCTTCTTCTGCTAAAAATGGGAAAATAAATAGTCGCTAGCATTAAAATACATAATAATATTATTGTATTCCACCATGCATGGCTGTATTTACGACGATTGGGGTGGGTGCAAGTGTGCAAGTGTTGACGCTACAGTTTTAGACTCAACCAGAACAAATAATATTGCAGATATATGTATTATTGTGTTACGTCAGCAAATTTAAATTGTTCTTTTTTGCTCTCATTGCTGCAGACAAGGGGTTTGAGTGGTTCAAAAGAGAAATTTTTTTTTTGGAAATAAGCTATTCCTGTCAAATTATTGCCATATGCTCCTTTTGAGAGCACATTAGTTTTGGAGTGGATGTGTGCAAAAGTGCAAATGGTCTCTCTTGAGATGGCAAAGAAGCTTTTTCATGAATTTTCAATGGTACACAGACAGAATTCAAACGGAAGGACTACATGTACTCTATACACTACTTCTTTTTTAGGTGTGTAGGTAGGAAATAGGATTGGTAGGTAGCTGCGCGGATTCTTTGATATTCATAAAAAGTGCGTTGTTAACAAATTTAACTGTCCATTTGGTAGGAGCATACATATATGCGAGGGGAAAGTGGAACAGGCCGTTAACGGACTAAATATATACATATATATAAGTATATATATTACCTATATTAAAGTCTGTTTTTGGTAAAGCGTTTTGCAAGTGTGAAAACTAATGGCACCGTGTGCATTGTTTGTTGGCTAAGAGTACTTTTCAAATAATAATGTAATATTCAACAACAAAAAAGTGTACTAATATATTTACATGATCGTTCCACGTTTCCGTTTTGAAATGTAAAAGATTGCAGAGCTGGCTTTGCAATATGTATTTTATCTATTGACGAATAGACATCTACGACGTTATTCCGTTATTATATTATTAATTCTCGTTGTTAGCCATCGACTAAAAAACAAGAGGAATTATAATGCAATTCTAGTTTCTCAAAATGGTAAAGAAAAAAAAATACGTTGTTGTTGACTCAAATTGTGAAACTAAATAACAATATTTATATATTATGATTAGAAGAAAAGTACTAAAAAAAATGTGCAAAACTGCTGTACAGTAGATAGCTCTGACTATATATATATAATATATTAACTGACTTAAAAGGTAATTCATCCTCTCAACCTTATTTCTTACGTTTCATGAATAAAAGAAATATTTTTAGTCATTACTTACACTCCAAAAAAGTGTGTGTCTGCTCTTTGAGGGAAAATAATGGGAGTTGGATTTCATCTCATTCCATATTAATATTTTAATATAATATTTCAAACTTGACTGGCTATCCAGTCTCGTTAAAGTTGTAAAAAAGTAATAATAAACTATGCTATCTAATGGTTACTTGAGTCGTACTCGTACTTTTATGATATTATATGTATAAGTTAAGTTGTGTGTGAACTTTATGTATTCCGATTCATTCCAGCATAATACTGCGCGAATGGATCTCTACAGTTTGTGGATATTCCACCATGTTGTACTCTCTGGAACTAATGTATAGACAAAAAATGTAATTTCAGAGTGTTTTTTTAGAGTTTTACTAAAAATGCACACTTGTTTAAAAAACGGTTACTGATTTAGGAAAATATTAAATGGTCATTTTTGTCACACATGCCATGAGAAATGGTGATCAAGCGCGACTTTCTTATTTAAATTTTTCTAATAGAAAATCCTGACTAAAGTAGATTTCTAGACTGATATAAAATAATAATAAAAATACTATACATATATATATATAATTATAATTATAGGGGGAAGCCATTGACACGATATACTGTTTCACAGTAAACACATTTTACCATTCTACTTCGAAACTATTTCAATTTCAAGCTTAAACAAGCTTTCCGCCGCGCCGGTTCGATCACATTTTCAAATTCCAATTTTTATCCATATATATATATATTCTTCTCTTCACTACAAACTCGAACAAAAAAAAGTTCATCTCATCGAACGAATACTATAGCATCACCAACATATATATATGCCAGTCTGTTCTCCAAAATACCTTTATTCCACCTCATCATCATCCCCCTCATCCACAAGTGATCGTCGTCTCTTTCCTGCCTGACCCACACATGCACTGAATGTGTACTACTACTACGCCCTTTTGACGCGTTTCCAACAAGAAAAATAAAACTTTTCCTCCTCCCCTCCACCTCCTCCTCCCCTTTCCTAATTTGCATTCCATCGGGATACATCAAGTATGACACTTTTTCCCAGTCAGTGTTACCACTTTACCACAAAATAGGTAACTTGCATTCTATGGCGTGTACGTGTATTTATATATACTAGCTGGACAAGATAAGCACATTATTTTCCCTCCAACTTTTTCTCCCAGCTCCAGCAACATGGCTCCCACTAATAACATTAAATAATAATAATAATAATAATACACACGCTCCATTCTGAAAGAATAAAGCTCAGCTGCGAACCCCTCCTATCCTTCCTCCCTAGATCCACCGATATATTATGCAGACCATTAAAAACAGCCAAAAGTCTATATAATCATATGCAATTAAAGCCTAATTAACATTCCATCAGCAGCAAGCTTTAGCTCTCTCTTTCTCTCTCTCTCTCTCTGAAAATTCTATGGCATGAGCAAAAAGACTAGGAGAAAGGGAGAGAGAAAGAGAAAAAGCCCTTGAAAAAGTTGCTCTTGTGTGTGTGTGTGTGTGCCGCGTGCGCTCGCCCCGTCTAAAACCTAAAGAGAATGGAAAAGCCGGTCTTATTGTGTTGATAAGCTTGTCTCTCTCCTCCAGGCTGCCATTATCAAATTCTGGAGTCGAGTCACTTTGCTGTGTACATATTAAATTTTATAATGTGCGCTGGCAAAAGTTTCCATTGAATTACCTGCAAAGTGTGATAGAAACGCGGATAAAATGTTTCTTATTTTCGGAGGATATACATATGTATTATAATATAAAAGTGGAAAGTCATGCTTTCGCGGAAGGTCTCTCTAATGGCGTTTGTGAGGCAAAGTGGTTCAAAACAATTACGCCGTGCTTTTCATCATCAAGAGAGAGAGAGAGAGAGAGAAAGAGAGAGAGAGAGGAGAGCATGCCAATATGCCTCCCTCCTTCCCTCCATGCCTGTCTGCCTGCTGTCCGACGACGGAACGAAATAACGAACGAAACGTGCGTGTCTAAAGAAAATTTTATTATTATTTTCTCTCCGTCTTCTTCTCCGCCGTCGTTATACGCTGATTCGAAAGCAATAAGTGTCCATTTTAAATTCGTTTCTGGCGTCTTAGCCGTATTATCAAAAATTAAAGCAAAAAAATGGCATAATAGTTGGGGCAGGAGGGCGAGGGCAGGGACAGGTAGAGGGGCAGGGTGAGACGTTGATGAAAAACGTCCGATACGGTCTGAAACGGTTGATATTGTCTGTTGTCTGATGAAATCCAAATAATTCCAGAAGAGGACTGTAAAATATATCTGGTTTCTAATAATCAATAATTATCCTCAACCTTCAAAAATCAATAAGAAAAAGTTACTGTTTAACTTCTACCTACACACCTTTTATCATCATCGTTCCTCAAAATAACGAATAATAATAAACCTGGACATTTAAATCATGTTTTTGTTAACTACTCACTACTCACATCATCACAACAAACTCTTTACTATTGCATTTTTCTCCAAAATGTTCGTATTCTCCGAGACTCTTGAAGAATTAGGGATTATCTAGTGGTGGAAAAAAATGATGTCTGTAGAGTTTTAAGATGCGCCATAATTAAAACTTATATATATAACCATTCTTGTAATAAAAACATGCAAAAGCAATATATATAAATACTGGCTCCACACACGCTCCAAATTTTTAGCTATAAATGCTATGACATGCTAGAGATATATATATATGATTATTATACACGTGTGGAATAACTGTTGTATAATGTTTGCGTATATATATTGATGGAAAAAATATATAAAAATCTCTTTTACTAACACATACATATGTCAGACTGTACCTGTACAAAAGACAGACAACTATTCAGTACTACTTTACTACGTAATATATATATATAAAACTTGTACTACTTGTTAAATGTTATACTAACACAAAAAAGAAGAAGGTATGCGTTAGAGAGTACATATAATATATAACTCTATATAACTCTACTGTATAACAAGTCTTTGATGATGATGATGATGAAAACTGTTGTTATTTGTGAGAACCATTAACCACAGTAGTTTTACACATTAATTATAAAAAAATACTATATAGAAAGTACGGGGACGGGATAGTTTATGATTTGTTTAGCTACAACAACAAGTTATATAGATATATATAATGTACGAGGAACAAAGTTCAGGTTCTAAATAATACATTGGACAACATTATATATAACCATATAAGGGAGAAATTTGTTTTTAATATGTGACAAAGTGATGATGGTGATGTGATTGTCATGTAATATGTGAGAATTTCATGTTTGAGCATGGAGAGAGAGGAGAGGAGAGCGAAAAAGGGAAATAAATCAAAACTTTTTGAAATCGGGCATGATGGATGGAAATAATCTGCAATGTAGCATATTTTCCCTTGGAATTCCATATTCCTCGCCGCTAATTATTCTCGTAGTGACGATGAGCGAGTGGAAACTGGAGAGAAAATAGAGAGAGAGAGTGTGTGTGAGAGAGAAACACACTAGCTTACTTACTTACACACCACACCACTCCTTCATACTTTTTCTTTCTCTCTCTTAAGTGAAAACCACCAACTGAGCATAAATGTCATCCCACTTCCACTCCAACAAAGCCATAAGCCACACACAAAGACGGAAGTTGTCGTCATCCGGTTTCCCCCATAAAAAAAATATATGAAGAGAAAAAATATTTTCCGAATCCATTGATCCTTTAACATAAAACATAACACTAGAATTACTATTATTATTATATATAACCTAACATGCTTCATAGAATGTATCAATGTGTCCTCCTACACGCCACCACACCACGACGACCTTACAGGCCTAACCGAACGACATGGTTTTCCCATCGTGATATTAATGTCAGCCGGGGAACTACATTGAAAAATATATGATACCTTATGCTAGACACAGCAGTCAGTATATAAATATATATGGACGACGGCCCGGACAATTCCCATCTTTAAAACTCACGCATAATACCTACCTACCTATATACCCCGTTTTTGTACAAACATTTTCTATTTCCCACACACCACACCACCTACGAGAATCGTACACTCGCGTCGTCGTGTACCTATACGCTGGAGCGGAATAAACACGGCGCGGAGTCAGTGTAAAACTAATCATCATTTATCACTTGTCAGAGGAAACGAGTTTTTTGGGGAAAGCATCCATTTTCTCAGCAATGAATGGAACGAACCATAACAAGGAAAGTTGTACATTCCACACGGCTTCTCTCTCTCTCTCTCTCTCGCAGTCCCACACATTCCTTTACAAATAGGTACGATCTCGGCAGCAGCGGGCTCTATATGAAATCCGCGGATGAAAACCGAGCCGCGCTAAGATGATAATACTGTGATACAAGAGGGAAATTATATATGCCTTTCCTTCAACTTGTACAAAGCTCCAAGACTTTCCAGCTCTGCCGGTGACATTGACTTTATCCTTTTTTTTCTTAGTGTATTTCGGTATGGTGGTACTGTGTTGTACACACCGACGACCGACCGACCAAGATCACATCACAGCAGCAGCGTGGAAAATGGAGAGTAAAAAAAAGAAGACTACTTCTTCTTGCTCGTTTTTTTTCTTGAATGAGACGAGGGAACAAGAGAATGCACAAGAGTTTCTCACTCGTCGCCTTTAGCCGCCTACCCACTTTCTCTTGATGAAATAATGGTGTAACCAATCCTTTCAGACGGAGAGAATTGTAGTGTGCATTCCAGTCATATACTCTAACTTTCCCCAGTTTATGGAAAGTGGGGGAGAAAGTGATATTGAGAAAACACTTTTTTTACTTCCTTTAGCTCGGCTCAACGACTAATATAAGTTATCATCACGGGAAACCTCTTTGCAATGCCGCGACCCGCCCGCCACTACTCCCACCGCCACCATCACTACCGCCGCATCCTCATCTTTTTCCATTTTACGTACATTCATATATAAAGCGTCATCATGATATTGGAATGATGTACATCATAAAAAGTCATTTGTCCTGTGGACGACGGGCGTCAGGATACGTATATATATATATAAAAAAAGGACTATTATGTATAGTCAGCCTCAACATTTTTCGTCGGATGGGAAGGGCAAAGTGGTGGGGTGATAATCGAAAAGAGTCAAGGCAGCCTGCAATTTACGGTTCTTGGCAAGGATACAATACACTCGTTACATAGAATGATAGGCACTTGAGCAAAAGAAGAGTAAATATTAGGGGACCACACACAGGAAAGCGCCATTTTCCCTCTTCTTTTTCACTGTGCCACTCATTGTTTGCTGCATCATCAGAAGATGAGGAAGATCATGTGGGCTTGGAATGATTCCGTTTAATCTGTGTGCTTTTCCGAGAGGATCACTCGATTTTGTCAAATTGATTTAGTTTTTGAGAGAGAGAGAGAGAGAGAGAGAGAGAGTTGGAGAGTAATTGTGTAGTGGAGAGTTTGGAGGGGGAGTAAAAAAAAGAAAAAAGAAACACTTTGCCACTAAACATTTTCCGGGGGTATGAGTAGGGATAGATAAAACCCCGGTCGTATATGAGCTGTATAGCTGTGTGGTGGTACGAGGAGGAAAAGGAAGCTGATTGAAGTTGAAAACGGGAAATGGATAAAATAGAGGAAATACTGAAAATGAGGAGATGTAATCGGAGATTTCGTGTGTGAAAAAAGGACGAACAAGTCCAGATAGATTTGTACCGAAACTAAACTAAAAAAAAGTTTGGAGGGGAAGGATAACGGTGTGGTGTAGTGAGCACAGGAACTTGAAAGATAATACATGAGTGGTGGAGGGAGGCGTATGGTACTTTTGCATGTAGGGTATTACTGAAGCGTGAAAATATGTAGGTGGAAAATGGTCGATTATGGATGGAGTCCCACCGGGAGGTAAGTTTAGACTTTTTGGGGTCAAAAAATCAAAATGCCAGAAAAAAAATTCACGAGACACTTGTACGAAATATATGAGCCTTTAATGTGTGAAAAATTAACGATTGATCCTTGAGCACACCTTCGATCACCCTTGTTTACATGAGGTTTTCACAAAGTCCCACCTCCTCCACTCCACCAACCACAATTCCATTGAAGAAAAAGACCTTTTTACCCATGGGTGACTAGCTCCATAGAAGGCTGGTAGAGGCTGCATGGTTCCGATGGATCGCAAAGGGAAGGAAGTGGAAACGGGACGGTTTTTGGATGTTGACAAGATTCGAAACGTGGAATAGAAGGGGAAGAGGAAACCGTGGATCGCGGAACTACCACAGGAAACATGCCCACAAGCCGAAACCGAATCACAAAGTGAATGCAATTACGTGTGTGAATTGAAAATGCTGCGAGAGGGGAAGAGAAACATTGTTATTCAGCTTTACTCTGTTCGTGTTATAGAGCCTGTCATAGGAAATAGGAAAGTACATAAAGTATAATAATAGTAATAATAAATACCTATAAAAATATACAAGTTTGAGTATTTGAAAAAGTAATAGGATAAGTTATTGTTTACAGGTTTTTGTAAGCCCCACATGCGCGGCTTTCAAATTCTCCTATACTTTAATAGCTACACACTTGTCCAGATGAAAATCATTTTGAGTGTTGAGTTACATTAGAAAGAGTGCACAAAATATACTATTGGAAAATCATTAACCGAAAATACTTACAGCGAATAAAACCCGTAAAATAATATCTCATTCATGACTAACGAATCATCATTATACCGTGTGTCGTACTCATTATATCCATTCTTTCGACTTTTCAAGCCGACCCCTAATCCTCATTGTTCTTACCAGATATAGTCTGTAATGATATACTATAATCCTTAAACACACGGTATATATGTTTGTGGTAGTATTGTTTGAATCCATTAATAGAAATTTCACTTGTAATGATTTTATGTAGTGTACCAACTGAAACTGTGTTTACGATCGTACGATAGAAACGATAGATACTTAGTTAAAACGTAAGTAATAACTAAAACTACGCACCATATACGTCCGCCTCCTCCTCCTCGCTATATAGCGTAGAGACACAACAATACAAGAAATAGCTCGGTGCGGTTTAGTAGACTCCAAATAATCATAATGAGTAAGGACAATCAGACGGCAGGGAGGAATCCACAGGCGAGTAGCATAAATAAATAAGAAACCCCATTTGAAATTGTTCTCCACCTGAGACTTGAGTGCGAGACCATGAAATTTTATGCATATTTAAGCTGAATGTACGACAACGTAACCTCGAAAAGCAGACTACTTTATTTGGGAAAGCCTCCTCCTCCTCCTCCTGGGGAAAATGGTGACAGAATAAAATAAACTACCAAGCCACACACATTCTGATTGGATTCTCTTAATAGCGTGTGCATAAAGGGTGAGACAGTGTTAAAAAAAAGTGACAAGGTGCATTTTCTCCTCTTTTTTTCATACAACATCTTTATTCGCACTGTAGCACACCTGCTCACATCCTATCCTCCTTTCCCCCGAAATTCTAGAAACCACACGGTTTATCCCAGACACCAAAGGAAAATCAGATCCGGTTACGGTTAGGGGAGCAGCCCAGCGAGTGAGTGAGTGACATGACGGAATGAATGTATACAAGTAAACGCCAGCAAAAAAAGAAATCCACCGACTCCCGTGATCCCATCAGAATGACCTTGTCTCGTCGTTCCTCCCGACAGACAGGGGGAATAAACCGACGTAGGCTTTTAATGGGCCGTGTTACAACGCATGCATTCGCTCGTGATAGACGTTAATATTATTTATGTATATTATTGAATTTGCATGTGAGACTTGTTCCATCCAACCACCACCACCACCACCGTCGTACGACCATAATAACCGAGAAAATATATACAACCCACTTTGAGTCCCTTGACATCCAGCCAGCCAGACACACTTTTTTTCAACCCACTTTCTATGGAATTATTCAAGAAAAGGAGAAAATGAAATCGAGAATCCACCAGTTAACGTGTCTGTCTGTGCTTTAATACATTCCGCAAAATTGCCCATACATATAGCCATATCATTTTTAAGCCCACAAGCACTTGGAAGCCCTTGAGCATGAGCATCATCATCATCATTATTTCCACTCATGCAGAGAAATACCACTTGCACCCTTGATTTTAGTTGACGCCAAGTGTAATTATGATGATACAGATAAGAGTCACGAACGATATCTCTCTAATAAATCCCCCGTCCCTGAAAATACGTCCATATCCATATATGACGTGGGCTGCTAAGCCTAAAGAGATTTTACCTGGAAATTGGAAGTATCATGTGATGTGAGCTGCTCAACTCAACTCAGCATTCAATTCAACTTCCCCCTCCTCCTAATCCTTTCCCATTTAATTTTGAACGGAGCGAATTTGTTTTGTGTCGTGGCATGATGTATAATAATACAATGCAAATATTATATGGTTTAGGCAAATCTCGTTTTGGATGAACGTGCACCAGTGTCGATTCCAAATATTATGATGATGCTCTCCTTGCTTGGATACTTTTATTAGTTTCTCCACTCATTCTCTCTCGCTCTCTAGATTATTCTGGTTTGAGCATGTTCAATTTACCAGATGAATTTACTTCCTGCCCAACTTGTTATCATTAAAGTAATGACCCTTTGGGGCATTATGTGAAGGAGAAGGATGGTACAATCTGAAAATTGAAATTGTTCCACTTAGTCATCAAACCACGCCAACAGGGAAAGCAAGTCGGCGGCGGGGTCCTCTGTCAAAGGAAATCACGCTCCCACCAACATTTACAAATTGATAAGTTGATCAAGTCAGAAGCGCAAAATATGGACTGCCGCCGTAAAAAAACATGTTATGTTTTTAATACAAAAACAAAAGGACATATATATGGAATCTGCTCACAGTTTATGTTTTCATGTGCATGTGTATATGTATGCACTCAAGCAGGGATGCGTTCATGCTCCGTTTACTCACAAAATGGAGAAAAAAATATGCCGGGACTACTACACAGAGAGAAAGTGTTTACCAACCGGAAGATTTCTCTTTTTTGTACCTGCTGAGGTTTTCCCTTTCGGTGAAAGTATTTTTCCTACTTGTGAAAATATATATTGGGTTAAACATGCTCCGAAACGGAAATTAGAACATCTCTCTCTTTCGCTCTACAGTATACAAAATTCTTCTTTTTTTTCTTTTCTATTTTGTCCTGCTGTTTACACCGCCGTTTTTATACATACTATTTCGAAATATTCTCTGTAAAATTCCCCGAAACTATTTTCAATTTTATTATAAAAATTTTACAGCAGGAGGAATGCAAACTATAAAGAATAAATGGGTTGTTATTTTTCCTATTCACTAGTTTCCAGTTGCCGAGAAGAAATGAAGACATACTGACTGGGACATGTATCACCTCGTGAAACAGACGTGAAGAGAAAGAAACAATGCTTAAGTTTTCCTCTTGTCTATTTTCATTCCGTCGTCTTTTCCTCTAAACTTGTGTGTTGTCTCTTAGTTGACGTACACGAGTCGGTCGGTATATACACATTATTATATATATCCTTTCTTTATGTACACATTCCGGATACGGTCCACTGATTTTACCCACCTACCGAGAGAAATACCAAATTTGACAGACAAGGAAACCAACAATAAGGGATGATGGGGAAGAAGAAAAAAAGGAAGCCCGGTTGCGTTTTGTGTTGTGTGTGTGAGCTACTGCTACTCGCCTATCTATCCATCCACTTTCCGACAATCCGTCTTGATTTTCATCATTCCCTTTGTCTGCTTGTATCTATCTCCCCTCTTGTGTGTATGCAAACAAAGAAGAAACATCGCAATAAAGACACGCCCAGGGAATTATCAAGAAAACAAACAAACAAAAAATCTACATCAATGGGTACAATATACCCGCACCGCTGTGTATTCTAGGATTTTTTTTTCAAAGAGCCCCTAATCTAATAAATATTCAACCAATAACAATGTATTATTGTTCGCTCTGTATGCAAACAAACAAAAAAAAATTCTATGCATTCTTCTCTTTGATAAAAACCTGGAAATACCTAATACCTATACTCCCCTGTACACACAAATACATCAGAAATAATAAAAACGGATAGTATTTTTTCGCGATTCTTTTTTTCTTTTTTTTAAACAAAAAATAACTTCCTTGTGATACTTTCACTTTCTCTTAGTTTCCTCATACATTTCAAGAAGAAGAAGAAGAAGAAGCCCACCATATTGGTATCACAATCTAATTCCACTGCTGCTGCTGCCGCTACTCGCTACACACACGACCACGACACGCCTAACAAAAAAGGAATTAGTTACAAATGTTTTATTACTAGAAAGTCCACAGAGATTATGGTGGCTTTTGTAGTCTTACTGAATGCTCTAAAAATGAACGCTCCGTGTGTTCTCTTCTCCTCCTTTCAAAATACGCGTTCTCCTCCTTCGTAACGTTGTAGTCCCTAAATACGTATAACATGTCCCAGGCAGAAGTAGAGAGGCGGTTTCTGAAAAAAAGTAAAAAAAAAAAAAAACTTTTTTCCCTTCAAATGTAGGTATATATTACATTACACCATCTCCACCGTATGACTTATTGTTAGTTAGTTTATGACTACTTCACTTGTAGCATTAATTGAGTCTGCCTCACTGCTCACATTTTTTTTGCGTATAATAATATAATTACAGAATAGGGGCTTCTTTTTTTCAGAAGAAAAAGACGTTTGCCTTGAAATAATAGTAACATAATAATAATGTGTCTGCCTGTATACTTATAATATGGATGTCTCCTCAAGGAAAAAGTTTTTCGACAGCCAGTGTCGTTCGTTCATGCGATCCCAGTCAGAAAGTCACTTTCTCCGAGCCCTTTTATATATGCTATTCTATATAATATAAAACTGTAGTGCATACGGATGGACAAAAACTAAATTTAAAAGAAAAAAGAAAAGCATCTACATTCCGCATCTCAAACTTGGCGTGGAATGTATATTATTCCCTGGTAATTCCAGCAAGGTCAAATATTTTTCTCAATTCTTTGCATTCCATTTGACTGGGCCCTTATTCCTTGTCTTTTTGTTAGCCAAAATGGCCTTAATTGCGTAATGTCCTTTGTAAATTATGTTTGTCAAAATTTTTCGGCGTCGTTTCACTTTATACTATGTAAATACGTGTATATGCATCTCTCCTTCCCAAGTTTCAGAAGAAATGCTTATATTGTTGTACATTTTTTTGTTTTAGGAAATAAGAAAGTAAAGTGTAATAAGTAGTGGCGCATTTTGGCTTTGTTTACCAACAAAAAAAAATATGTAAACAAAGGAAGAGATTGCATTGCATCCATCTCTCATCATTTTCATCCATATGGTCTCTATACACTTAAAACGCAAAAAAAAGAAGAGAATCCTCTTTTTTTATGGTGTACACACTTTATCAGACATTTTCTATTTACATATATATTTGTTACATGAAGAGTAGCAGTAGTCTAGTGGTGTGTGGTAGTTCAGTTTTTTTTAACTACCCTGTGTCCACCCATGTGTACGTGAAATCTGTGTGTGACGACATAAAAACTTTTTATTTTTTTTTCTACAAAAGCAAGGCCACGAAATCCTAGGTTGCATCCTTGATTTCTCTCCATTTTCCCCCCGTAGAGGAAAAAAAAGCATCCGTTTTGTGTTCGTCCTCTCATTCCACCACTCACTAAATACGTATTTTTCTCTCCACTCTACTTGTTTGCTCGTGTGGTTTTCTCCATTTTCGCTGGTTTCCTTCCCTTGTTTGTAGTTTGTACTAGATGTCTATAGTTTTTTTTACATCCGTGAAGAAGAAAAAAAAAACACTTTTTCCCTACTTGTTTTTCGAAGCCATCGCCAACTTTTTTTGTGTGTGTGTGTTGCGTTGCGTTGCTGCTGCATGGCTTGTTTAAAAAGTGAAATGGTTGCTGTGTTCTCTTCTCTACTCTGGGCAATTTTACACTCAAGGGCAAAGCCAGATATTATGATATTGTAAATACTGGGCCACTTAACTAGTTCCTCGGAAACAAGGACTGACCGACCGAGAGAGCTAGAGAAAACGTTGTGTGGTGGTGGTGGACACTTAATCTGTGAGAGCTGCAAACTCAACAAACTACATCTCATTTCGTGACCCTGTTCCACCAAGAAGCCACCACGCCACACCACATTACACTCGGGCACGAGGAGGACTTAACCTTTAAAACTAAAAAAGATTCTTTTCGACTCGACCGTTGCGTTGCGCCTTGTTCCAGAGCAGTCCGCACCGTAAATCCAATAAGAGTTGAAACTGGGTTATACTACACCACTTCTCTTTTTTTCTTCCCTCCATCGTCAGTAGTAAATGTTTTTGTTTGAGAAATCTATGCATGTCATGCACCCACCACCACCACCACCACCCTCTCCCAAGAAGTGGAGACCTTGAAGGAATGGCAGAAAAGAGGAAAAAGTTGCAGAAGAAAAAAAAAGATCATCATCATGAGTAGTATGTATAGAGAATGATAGGATAGCGAGCCAAAAAAATTGACTACGAATTTTCTCTCTCTCTCTCTCTCTCTCTTGAAGAATCTCCCTTCTGTCTTTCACTCACTTTGTGAAAAACAACTCGTCGTTTTGTAGCCTTCGTCTTGATGAAAAGTTACTTGTATTACTTTCTTTTGGCTCCTATCAACAACACATGACTCCACTCCATTCCACTATAGTGGAGTCCAGTCGGACGGTCGGACGAAGGGGGCCTAAAAGACGTGAACAAAAATTTTTCAGCGTTTGGTTGGTTGGTTGGTTGGAGAGACCAAACTCAGCAAATGCAATGCACTGCCCAAATAAAACGGATATTTTAATATCATCTTCCAGATCGTATAATATATACATCAAAATGAATGTTAGCTGCACACACACACACAAGTTATACTACTCCTGGCATTATTATGATTATGATCATTATTATTGGATGTATTTTTAGCCTAATTCGCAACACATTGTTACTTCATGTCCACTACTACTACTTCTTTTTGGCGTTGTGGAGTTTTTGAGAGAGAGAGAAAACTTTTTATTCCTGTTTGTTCCCCCTTATATATACATGGATATTAGTCTCTGCAGAGGAGAAAGCTGGCGCCTGTCGATCTTTTTTTCCACTTGGCACCACCATCCCACACATCCCTTCCAAGACAGAAGCTTTGGCCAAGAAAACTACGACTTTTTTTTACAATATAATCTTCCCCCCGCGAAAACCCAGAAGGAAACAACATTATTGGAAGAGAAAAGGACAGACACAAAAGAGAAAAGAGTAGTTTTTGTTTTCAAAGATAAATTTCTATTTGAAAAAATAAAAGGTAGCATCAAGGATGTGTGCCGGGGGATGCCAAGGATAAAAAAGTTTATATGTCCTGGAGCCGAAGAAGAGGCTATTTTTAAAAATGCGGTTAAGAATCAATAGGAATATAGAGAGAGAGAGAAAAGAGCCCTTCATTTGGAAATGATATCAATCCATCCATAACGGCATAAAAAAATGGAAATAGGCAGACGGGATTTTTCTTTCTTTTTTTGTGTGTGTGGATGTGGATTGTGACGAGAACAAAAGGCAACTGTTCCACTTTCCCCTGCTATTTGTCAAGGTTGCATATTACAGAAATTTTGTGGAATATCATGGATGGAGGGCCAGCACACGTTTCGTTTTTTCCCCGGCCCCTCGCCAAATATTCCCTGTATTTTAGTGAAGCGAGCGGTGAAGGGGTAGTAGTAGTAGTAGTAGTAGTATAATATATAAAGACCTTCAAATGATAAATGCCCGGACAGGACTTCCATTTTGGGAAAGTAGCCTAAAAGCGTGAACGGGTAATAAGTGAATTATTTCTTATCATTGTTGGAGACTTCAAGAAGGGGGAAAAAGTCCAGGAGACGGTTTCCAGCAGCGGCGGCGGCGGAGCTAACCTATATGCATTTGGTTTGGTTCCCTGTGGACGGGAACGTCTTAGAATTGGATTTGTGGCGGACATTAGCATCCTCTACAGAACAGCACCCACCCGGGATGAATTTAATGCGTTTCATTTTTCTCTCCCGTTTGCCAGCTTTCTCCTATTGTGACCTTTTTTACACATTTACTTCCATTGCGGATAAAAAAAATAAAGAATTATATCACTGCAAGTTCTCTCTCTCTCTCCCTCTTCCTCTCCCTTTCCATCCGCAAATGCCTGACTGTGTGCATACACCTATAAAAACAGAATGGAATGGACTTTGCGGTATTTACGCATCATGAAATAGTCGATAATATAATAGTAATGTTTTTGTCAAATGGGTAAAAAACATCGCAAGGAGCAAAGTACCCCGCTGCTGCTGGAATCTGAAGAGTGAGGGTAAAAAAATCCGAGATGGAATGCGATTTAAAAAAAATATCATTCCCTTTTTTATTTGAGCCCTTTTCATCAGGGAAAATTGCACTCCCTTTTTATCGAGTCATATTGAGTGAGTGAAAGTGGACTCATAACTTTTCGCCTTTTTATACCGTCTCGCATTCCATTTCGAGTTCTGGGAAGGTAGTAGTCGTTTTCTCGAGGGGGTGGGTGGTGGGATATAGGATGGTGGGATACCCGATGCCAGGCAGGGGAGAGGTGGACTATTTAAGAAAATTATTTTCTTTCATTGTAAGCCACCATACCATACATTCACCACGCTGGATAGGAAAGTTTCCAGAGAGAAAGTTGAGGAAAACTATTTGGCTGAATGAAAACGTGGTTTTTTTCTCTCGACAGACTTTTCCCTGCTAATAGCATTTTCTCCTTTTGATTTCTCCCGTGTTTACGCTATTAAATGATCATTAACAAAAGGGTTGAAGCTCATATATCACCCGAGAAATGGTGGTGGTGGGGAATACGAGGATCGGGTCCACATTGAAAATAATTTTCTCCGCATTACTCATCTCTTCCTAGATTTCATCTCTCTCTCTCTCTCTCTCTCTGACTTCCTATATATGAGACGACGACTTTTTAAAGGGAAAAACTTTTTTTTATGTGCTGAGGAGCACAGTCTAAATAGGTTTTCCGTGTAAGTTGGATGCTTGATGTGCAGAAAAGTTTTTTTGGGGGGAAATGGGAACCTACTCGGAATTGAATACTTTCCATTAATTTCGCCTTCCTTTGACCAGTAAAAAATATCGTAATCATTTTGAGAAAAGACCACGCAACTTATATATATATATATATATAATGTATATATTTCAATGCTGATCCATGAACGACCACCGCTTCCTCGATTAATATCACTTGCCGCGCTGGACCACTTATATATTTTTCCCTGACCTAAGCGAATGCAAAGGAGGATGAGCACGGAAATGCAATCGTTCAGGAAACTAGTAGAGAGACATATTTTCCAACTTTTTTTTCCTGGTTCCAAGGAAAGCAGGCTAAATTACAGCTATTCATCTTATTTGCATTGAGCATGGCTCAAAAACAGTTTTCCCATTTTCATCCCACTCTTCCAAAACATTTCCACTTTTCTGGCTACTTCCGTGTTCCAAACAAAAAAAATTGTTTTCGTCTAATTTTCCCTTCATCATGAATGAGATAGGTCCTGCTCCGTATATCCCCTGGTTGGTACTCGGATCATCATAATATCGTCGTGTAGCTGCGGGTATGTAACTTTTATGACATGAAATCAATCATCCACGCTTGTAATCAACATAATCAATCATGCGTTGAGTTGAATGATTGAAGAATTCCCAAGAAGAATCTTGGAAGAACACACGTTTATGATATCCCGGCTGCTGGTGAGAAAGGGAAGTGTATATATCTTTATTCACTCTCTATATTTTCAAAGCCACTGCTCATACTCTGTCATTCCCTCCATGATTTTCCTTGGAGTTTGTAGTTTTAGTAGTGTAGGTAGGTATGCATGTTCCAGTAGACAAACTTGGAATGAAATTTTCATTCCTGACTTACTTGACGACTTTCACTTTCCTTTTTATGAAGAAACTAGTCCCATCAAAATATATTTTGTATAAAAAAAATCTTCTACTCATCGTAGCCTATATGTACTTATATATGCCTGCCTGGCCGAGTTCCCGCAGTTCCTATATATATATTTATTTATTATACGTTGCAGATAACTTTCAATCCTGTCAAACATTCTATTTCCTTTAGAAAAAGAAGCTCGAGAGAAGAAGTCAAGCACGCTTAGTGAAGCATGACGGGTGGGAAGCTCCACAATTTTTCCCTTATGAGCACCGGCTGTTCAACCCATTTCCCCTCAACCGTCGTCCTCCTCCACCTC